>JAUTXW010004849.1:0-89571 GCA_030620095.1 Kuschelorhynchus macadamiae | reverse complement strand
TTCACGTAATTTCTGCTCCCTGCAACTCTTTTATATCGGCCCATTTTCGTAACTATCCCCCAAATTAGTAAATGAAATAGGCAACGTTCACATAAGATAACAAACACTCAAAACTCACATAACAGAAGAAACTAAAAAACGTTCAGCATAAACAGCGCGAAAACAAGTAAACAATGCGTCGAAACACGACAGATATGACAGAACGTTAAAAAATAAATCGATTTTATGGATATCTGCAGTGGCCAAGTCCGGCACCAATCTGTCAAAAAGGTATTGGGTGACTTTGGCCATCCTCTACCGTAGGTACTGATAACTAAATTATTGCAGCTATTAGGTTACAAGATTCCTTAATGTTCTTTAATGTCATGTTTTCAGCGCGACCTCATAGGTGGCACCAGGTAACTCGATATGAATAAAGTTTTTAAGGATAGTAAAATTAGTATTTTCAAGAGCGTTTTTATATACGTTGTAACTAAAAAGTAGAAAAGTTATTTTGCAAATATGACTAACCTTTATATTTACTAAAGTGTACAGAATCATAAGAAAAATGAACTTGCAAATATTTTATGTTTTAATGCACATCTACATTATAATAATAAATTTTGAAAAACGGCCAAAGCCACCATTGCTGGCCAAAGCCACCCAAGTTTACGGCAATAATTTTATTTAATATTAAACGAAACACCACTAGGTCTTAATGATTGGAGACAAACCTAAAATGAAAAAGGACATCGAGGCAGCATTCTATAGGTTAGATTTTATAGGTACTGAATTCTTTCAGATTTTTTAAAATTCTTTTCTGGAAAATCAGAATTTTTTTTATACATTAATATTTTGCTAGAATGTCATTTTTGACTATTATAATAGACAAATTTGTTGGTATTTCTTGATCTGTAGTAGTTTTGAAATGGTAGACACTAAACAGTATTTGTGAAATTTGCTATGAAATATGTATATTTGATTAAAATTTTTCAATTCATATAATGAACAGAAAAAAACTTTTAGAACATGACTGCCTAATAATAACTAACTCATTACGCTGACATAAAAGGGGTTGATAAACAAATTACTAGAGTATACTGTTATTCAAATTCTTATGTTATATTTATTATTATCTGAATAATTCAGCATCACTGATTTGTTTTTTGCCTCTGTGGGTAAAATAGTCATTAAACCATTTCAAGTTTTCTGAAAAATTTAGCAATGCTATGATTTTAGTTGGCCATAATGACACATGTTTATGACATTTGCGCAGAAAATCCTTTTCAATGATGAGGTCCATTTTGACCTTGATGGTGCCATATTTGGGGCTCAGGAAATCCACGAATAATTTAAGAGAGATCCACAACATGTCACCGTTCGGTGTGCATTGTGTGCAACGTTAGCGTGGTATGATAACCCACGTTTTGTGACGTGGAAGATATTGCTGACGACGATAAGTGATTATTTTAGCAGGACGGCGCCACTTACCATACCGCCCTCGAAACATTGACGGTCTTGCACGATTCTTTTCCTGATCGCGTCATCTCCCAGTTTGTTGACCAGAATTGGCCGCCACGCTCTTGCGATTTAACATCTTTGGACTTTTGGGTATAGGGTTATTTGAGATCACAGATTTATGCCAACAAGTCACGTCACCACCGAAGCATTGACGGCTGAAATTAGACGCTGTATTGACGAAATACTACCCCATGTATGCAATACCGTTATTGAAAATTTTGCCAAAAGAGTACGCTTGTGCCAGCAAAGCTGTGGAGGTCATTTACCAAATGTCTTACATACATATTTCCCAAATGTCTGCTTTATAACCCAATAGATATTTCAATGATTTATCACATAAAACTATATTTTAATGAACCTTTGATTTTTACACTTTTACTAGAACATCCTTTATAAGCCTCCGTGAACTGACATTTGGTTTAACAACTTAAAAATGATCCTCTTGGTGTTTAATTTCTCAACCATAGTTAGTACAAATCTTACAATTTCACTTATCAAAATCAATTTTTGTGTCCTGTTTTGGTACTCTGTGGACTATTATAGGAGAAGCCAATTGCTCCTTTCTCCTTTACCCCTCACCTGGCAGTATTTCCAGGGAGTAACACCCTGGAAATACTGCTCAATCTGGAACTTTGATTTTTGTGCTATATTTGAAAGCAATTGAATAAGTAGTTTTTTACATGGAATTTGAAACATTTTATTAGGCTGCTGTTTTAATTTGCCGTACTGGATCTTTATTATGTTACCAGTTGATCAGTCTAAAAGTTCTCCCCCATAATGGAGCCTTTATTTTTGTTAAAAATAGTCAAGTTAAGCTATCCCGCGGACAGATCGCCTGATAGAACAAAGAGAACATTTTTTTCGGCATCAATAAACCCTGAAATGTAAGAAACTGAAAAAAACTCCAAGAATGATTATTTCACGATCACAATACTTGTCTTTGGGAGGGAAGTCAAAATTATAAGAGGACCTTTTTGTATTAACAAAAAAATACGTTCGACATTCCTTTAGACACGACCGGAACAAGCCACGCCTTCTTGTCAATGTCAATTCTTAACCTTAAAGTTTCTGATTCTGGTGTGTTGTTTATTTGAATTTTAGAAGAAATATCGTAGATTTTATTAAAAACTATGCAGCCTTTGTTAGTAAATTATCCCGCAAGTACCAAATATATGGCTATAAATAATTTAGCTTCGTGCGTGTATATCGCATTAATAGTTTTATGGCTACATTTGACTGATACACTGTATGAAATTGGCGACTTTAGAAAGACCTATTTGCAGTGGGTTTTGTTGATTGCAGAGCTAGCAAAATATACTATTTTTACTTATTATACCACCAAAGATGCGAAGAAGCATGAGGTCAAGAAACTCAGGGTACAACCTGTGTTTAGGTGTATATTTACCATATTGTGTGTAGTGGCAAGTTTTCATGCATTAGCTGTATTATTTGGAGCTCCATTCTTCTCCAAACAGCAAGAAACATTTACTTTTGCAGTTACCATGACGATATTAACCGTTCTTCCGTGCTGCTTATATTTTGGAGCAGATAAAGCTGTTATTTTAATGTTATCTCTTACATCACTAAATACAAATGAACTGCATAAAAAATTCCTAACAGTTATCCAGTTAACATGTTTCGCTGCTTGGTTGGGAGCTGTTGTTATTCCATTGGACTGGAACAGACCTTTTCAAGTATGGCCCATTCCCTGTATTTTAGGATCCCTTTCAGGGTTTTTCTTTGGCAATTTGTTGCTTGCTGTTTCTTATTTATTACAGAGGAGGTCAAAGAAGAACTTAAGAGTCGAATGTTAAGAAGTGGGAAGAGGTAATTTTTCTGTTAATTTCTTTTTATCCATGATTCAAAAACACTGAAAGTTTTAAAATTAAATGATTTTCTGTTATGTAGATAGAAGAACACTATTTTTTATTTTGTTTATTTTTTAGTTTAAATAATGCAATATAACTGTTTAACCCTTAACCATTCAAGAGAAATACTTTTACACAAGATCTTACCTGGCATCTAACAGACTACATACTTAAAACTAAGTAAACACATACACTTATCTTAAATTTCTACTTATTTTATTTTACAAAAAACACATGACAATTGTTTCACCAAAACTGTGGTTTCATTAGATGGTCAATCTGAAATAAAAGTGTTAACAAATCTAGGAAAAGTCAGGGAATTTACAAAAAATAATTGAAAGTCAGGGGATTTTATACTAAACCTGGAATAATAATAAAATTAACCAGCGTGGCTTGATTGTATTTACCTAAAATTATTTCATCGCGTTTAACTTTAATTATATTGAACATATATATTATATAACTATAATTTATTTAACATCCCTTGTATTATTTAAAATTATTTTGCAGCTCTTACATCCTTGTATAGTCAGACTTGCCCGCCGGCGTCATTCACAATAACAATAACTTGGAACACTAGAAAATCGGCTTAAGTAGTGTGACTTTCTATTGGGAGCATTAGTGTTTTAACATACTGGAAAAAACCAGTTTTTTTCTGCAAGGTCCAGATGAGAACCGAAACATGGAAAAATTAAAAAATAAGTTTTTTAAAAACATATTAATTATATTGTCAGTAAAAAGTTAACAAAAAAAAAACATTAAAAAAGTTAAAATAAAAAACTAGTCTTCGTCCTCAGAATGGGAGATATGGAACTTCTGACTTTCGTTGCTCTCATCCCAAGAAGTTTCATCTTCTGCCTTTAGACCATCATCTTCATTGTCAATATATTGCGCGACCAGTTGATTGTCATGATCATATTTAATTTCTAATGTTGTGAGTTCTATTTGGTGATAGTATGCACAATTTCTATTCTCACTGCTTTCGTCCGGTTGTTGTTTTTCATCAGATAAATAGAGGTTGCTTCGAATTTCAACAAGTTTTTCCACCCTCTGATTTGTAAGTCTATTTCTTTTTTTTTTTTATGAATTTGTTTGAATGTTGACCAGTTTCTTTTTGACCCTGATGAAGTAGGAATTAAAAGTAGTAGTCGGACGCCACTGGTTGCAAGGGTTGATTTGAACAAATACCTTGTCACCATACTACTGGATTACAGTCAGCTTGTGAAGGAATTTCCCACAAAATTGCCCTTGAATAAAAACCCGATTTTGACTTCTTGACATCTTTGTTTATTTTGTTAAAATCAATTTGTATCAATTAACGACTAGTTCTGTTCAATATACATACTTATAACATTAGATCAAATACGTGGAAAGATATCTAACAAATCAATAAACCATGACAAGGGATGGGTTGCTCATCAGCCAGCACCCTGAAAATTACTCATCGTTTATTGGTTGGGTAAATGAGGTGTTACTGATCAGTTTGAAAAGATGATGTCAATGTCAGTCATATTGATTAGATTTTTTTAGTGTTTAGAGGTTTTGAGGACAATTAAATACTATTTACTGCCCATGATTAGGCTAGGACTAAACAGTTTGACTGTTTATGGACAGAGTTAGAAACTGGATTTTGTCTTTTTAATTTTCAAGGCCCTTTGTCGGTAAATAGAGGTTTATCTAGGAAATTTTTTAAATGTAAAATAATCTAATTCTTATATTTAGAACTGAAATGTGGATTTATAATTGAGATAATTCATCTTAGAACCATTACATTACTGATTGAGGTTGTGAAACTTAAAATACATATAGTATTAGATGTGACTTGGCTGTAAAAATAATGTAATTCATTAATAAATAAATTTTAGCTTGTTCACATAAATAAGCAGATTATTTCGTGTTGTACATTATTTTAGTTGTAGAACGATATTGTATTTGATATATATTGTTTCAGTTAATTATTTTATTATCTTTTCTCCTCTCACATTTATGAATTAATTTGTAGTATATAAAAATACTTTTTATTTCTTCAAAAATAGAGAGCACTTCTAGCCTTTTAAAAGATCTGTTAATTTTCTTATGCCTAATTTAATACAAATAATGTATAAATATTTAATGTATATTTTTATTCATATTCGAAATTTTTCTGTGTATCAAAAAAGTTTTCCAAAACTTGGTATAGTTTTCGTACAGTTCTTAGGAAAGAAAATATCAATAAATTAAATATACATTTATGTTTGTTTAGAACTTTAGAATACATGCAAACAAATTTTTACTTAGGTTTCTTTGTATTTTAAACAAATTATGAGGTGTGTTTGCTGTTTAAGTAAGTGAAATGTTTTAGTTGTACCGGAATATAAAATTTCAGTAAAAAATCTTAAACATTGTAATTTAAAACATGTTTTGACTGCAATATATTATGCCAAAATTATAAAATGACAAACATGCTAAAAATATATTAATCAACCCTCAGCCCCCTAGATTAAACATGTTAAACAGGAAAGAGGTTTAATGATACCTGGGCAGAATGGTTTTCAACAGCCCTACATTTTATCTAATTATAAGAAACTAAAAACCAATCAAAGAACTATCCATTCACCCACCTCCCATTTGGTATTATTAAGGGTATCTAAGACTTCTTGTAAAATATTCCCTCCAGTCACTCCTAGATAAATAACATTACTGTACCTATTTTTGCTATTTTTTTAGAAGTCCTTGCATATGTAGTATATGTTTAACAAACTATGTCAAAGTGATTTACGTGGGTAAACATTTTGCAAATGATGTTAATATTATGAGGGATGTGGTATACATAGTAAAATAGAGGAGGGATTAGGTAAGATTGACCGATTTCTAGAAAGCCTTTTATATAGAAATATAGCATAAATAATTTACTGTGTAGTCTGTCATATGCTATGTAGGTGGTTAAAGGTTAAATCAACTTCAGACTGAATTAAGTTTAATCTTTCTGGGTAATTACGAAAAAATACAACCTCTATTTAAGTGTATATTATTGTAGTAAATCATCCATTATTCATTCACAAAGAGGCCTGTTTCTAGATTAAAGAGTGAACAGTCTCTGTCTCAGTCAAAGTTTATAATAAATAAAACTGGTTACACGTGTTTCGCCCAGTTGGACCTATCAGACAACCATATCCTGATTACTAATTGAAAGCCCTTAAATTAAATAAATAAATGGTACATATAAAATTAAACAACCCGTCACACATACAATGTTAAAAGAATAAAGTAGTCTTGGTAAGCTGCCTTTCCTAGATCTTTTTCTTATAAGAAATGATAGCCGAATAGAGTTCGATATTTTTAGAAAATCATCTTCCACAGACAACATTATACAGTTTTATTGCAATTCTTTACATACACGTAAACTTGCAGCTTTAATTCTTCCTTTTATAGAGTTTTTAAAATACTCTATCTAAGGACGCATTTAAAAAGACCTAAATACTATTAAGCAAATAGCGTTTAATAACGGCGTCTGGCAAAATTTTATAAACAAATTGTACTTTAAGTTCTTTAACAAATACAAAATGTCCTTTAACGTTATACCTACATGCTGCCTCAAATAATAACAAAACTTTTTTAAATTTTTAATCATTTACCAACTGCTCGCAAAAGAGTCAGTTCTCAAAAAACTTTTCGTCGTGGACTTGAAGGATTACTTTGCAGTAAAGCATACTATAATACTATGTCCATTTTCTTGTATCCTTTATTTGTTTTATATATATATCTGTTTTTTTGTTGTTTGTTTGTTTTATGTTTTTTTTTGTCTTTTGATTCAAATATTATATTGGTAAGGATTAATGACAATGAAAGATAAACTTGAATTTCTATCAAAGTCGGGAGTTTATGCTTTGAGGTGTGGAGAGTGTCCTGCCATGTACAGGGTGATCAGTTAAGGGTAGCGAGCGGCCATATCTCATAAGATATTGGTCTTATAGATTTGAGAAAAAAAAATCATAATAAAAGTCGCCAAGAGAAATTGCTGAAAATTATTTTCGAGTTTGTCAAACGTCCGCTAGAGGGCGTAACAACCAACACTAAGTAGAAAAATGAGGTTTTTATAGAATTTTGCCTAATGAAAATATATTGATGATATCATTTTCATATTTAGTGACCATTTCCCTACACTTTTTGTCTAAAATGTTTTGTTCTATATATCAAAATAAAGCGGTGGGGGAAGTTCAATTGTTTTTTCAAACAAACCAAGATGTCTCCCGTTTCTTTTGACCGATTTTAGCAAACTTAAGCTCATATGAAAGAGCATAATTTGCACTACAAAACGCTTATTTGGTTTTGAATTTTTGACTTTTGCTGGCGTCGCTAGATGGCGTTAACTGAATTACCATATTTTTTAGTTTTTTTCAAAAAAAAAACAAATGTAATGGTATATTCATTTTTACATATTTTAAAAGGGGATAAATTTCTCTATAATTTAATGAAAATAATTTATCATCTACCTTTTTTTGAACCGTTGATATTGACCAAAATATTATTTTATTTTATTAAAAAATGGCACGACACTGCTTTTTGTCAAAATAAAAATCATTTTCGTAATCACTTATTAGTTGCTAACAAAAAGAACCTCTTGACTTTTTTTCGTTAGACGAACGGTTTTGGATTGAAAAAATAAGATGTTTAACAATGATAACTATAGGGTTAAATTATTTTTAAATATTACATCTCACAACAATAAAATTATTACCTATTATTTTTATCATTAATAATCATTTAATTAGCGAGAGAATGCTTTAGTTCATAATTTATTATTAATAATTATTATTATTTCATAAATTAAATTAAAAATCTACGTTAAGAAACAAAACACCAAATTGTCAATCACGTTGATATTCATTTTGATAGTTCCTGCTATTGACATCTAATTTAATGTTATGTAAAAAGTATTTTTACAACAAATCATGCCTTTTTCGAATGAAGAAGCCTTTGATATGTTGAGAATTTATTTTCAATGTTTTGAAAATGCGGCGATTGCTTCTAGGCAGTATGCACTGCGTTATCCCCTCCGAAGACACCATTCAAAAATGGTTTTTCATCGTTTAGCCTTACGTTTAAGGCAACATGGCCAAGTGCAACCAACTCCAGAAAGAAATCGTAGAGTAAGAAGAGAAGATAACATTATAAATGTGTTGGCTTATATTCATACAGACCCCCCTTTAAGCATAAGAGAGATCTCCAAAGATTTAGGAATATCCTATGGCTCCGTGCAAAAAATATTAATGGATTTTAAAATGCATCCATATCACATCGTGATTCATCAAGCACTAAATGACACTGACTTTGAACGTAGGCTCGATTACTGCTACTGGCTTAGAGACTTCATTAGGGAAAACCATCATATTTTGTCACAAATATTGTGGACAGACGAAGCATCGTTTTGCAGTAATGGCACGGTAAATCTTCATAAGGTGCATTACTGGTCAGACACTAATCCACACTGGTTACGTGAAGATTATCAGCAGGGTCGATGGAGCGTCAACGTCTGGTGCGTTAAATATAAAGTCACCGGTTAGATTGCCATTAAAGATGTGCGGACCGATAATAGCACCATTAATAACAATCTAACCGGTGACTTTATATTTAACGATTTACCAGGACTCTTAGAAAATGTGCCTTTACAAGTAAGAAGAAACATGTGGTTTCAACAAGACGGATGCTTGGCACATTATTCACGAAATGTGCAAGATTTTTTCAACAGGCAATAGGGCACCACGGTCCCCCGATTTAACCTGCCTTGATTTTTATCTGTGGGGCCGAATAAAGGATTTGGTGTATAAAACTCGACCAACTACGAATTCAAAACGCCATAAATATTATACCAAGAGCGTAAATTGAGACAGCTCTCAACTCCACCCAGAAGAGATTGGACCAGTGCATTCAAAATAATGGACAACATTTTGAACATTTACGACAAAACTATTAATTTATTTTTAACGTTTATTTTTAAAGTTCCATGTTCTTGTTTTTAGTGTTATTGCTCTTGCTGTTGTTGGACAGTTTTATTAAGATTTTTCATTGTTAAACATCTTATTTTTTCAATCCAAAACCGTTCGTCTAACGAAAAAAAGTCAAGAGGTTCTTTTTGTTAGCAACTAATAAGAGATTAGGAAAATGATTTTTATATTGACAAAAAGCAGTGGCGTGCCATTTTTTAATAAAATAAAATAATATTTTGGTCAATATCAACGGTTCAAAAAAAGATAGATGATAAATTATTTTCATTAAATTATAGAGAAATTTATCCCCTTTTAAAATATGTAAAAATGAATATACCATTACATTTGTTTTTTTTTTGAAAAAAAACTAAAAAATATGCTACTAATTCAGTTAACGCCATCTAGCGACGCCAGCAAAAGTTAAAAATTCAAAACCAAATAAGCGTTTTGTAGTGCAAATTATGCTCTTTCATATGAGCCTAAGTTTGCTAAAATCGGTCAAAAGAAACGGGAGACATCTTGGTTTGTTTGAAAAAACATTTTAACTTCCCCCACCGCTTTATTTTGATATATAGAACAAAACATTTTAGACAAAAAGTGTAGGGAAATGGTCACTAAATATGAAAATGATATCATCGATATATTTTCATTAGGCAAAATTCTATAAAAACCCCATTTTTCTACTTGGTGTTGGTTGTTACGCCCTCTAGCAGACGTTTGACAAACTCGAAAATAATTTTCAGCAATTTCTCTTGGCGACTTTTATTACGATTTTTTTTTCTCAAATCTATACGACCAATATCTTATGAGATATGGCCGCTCGCTACCCTTAACTGATCACCCTGTACATAGGACAGTCAGGACGAAAGATCTCAACCAGGGTCCAAGAACACGTTCATTTGGTCAACAAACATAAAAATACTTGCTATCATAGATACAAAATCAGCATTCGCTAACCATCTTCTATCTACAGGCCACCGGTTTTCTACAACAGATGACGCATCAGTTATCCATGAATGTCAGAAAGGTACAAAATTGGATCTTTTGGAGAAGATGGAAATTGTGTGAATGATATAGTTAATTTTGACCCAAACCTCATCTTTAATAATTTACCTCACAACTAATCACGCAAAACGAAATATTGTTATAGTCCCGAATAGCAGTAAATCTATTATTCTTGCCTCTCACTCAATAAATACGGGTTCAAATCTCACCACTTTTATTCTCTTTTTTTAGTTTTTCATTATTTTAATACTACCTTATTTATAATTTAAGCATAACGAGTTTTTATACCACATTTCGTTTCAACGTCTTTCAGTATCCGTCTACTGTTTTAACGTTGTATGTGGGACCCATTGTTTAATTTTAAAAGTACAATTTATATATTTTATTTAAAGGCTTTTAGTTAGTAATTAGGAGATATGTTTTTCTGATAGGTCTGATGATGCCTGACCTTAATTTATATAACCAGGCCCATTTTGATATGAAAAAGTTAAGAATATGTCTTCTATCTAAAAAAAATTCTGTAAAAAAAATATAAATTCTTCATGTAATGCTTTTGTTCATTTTTTCAGGAACTAAAAGACTGTAAAAGCCAAATGACAGATCTGACCAACCAATGGTACCAGGCTATTAGGATATCTCCTGACCAGTCAGATGAAGAAACTGGTACTACCGGTAGATCCAGTATATCGAGCATAGTTCGCTGACCATCTTCGAAATTAAATTCGGAAAAAATTCCTTTAGTGTCATCATAAAACAGCTAAACCAAATATATATCTTTGAATAAAGTATTTGTAGAAGTAAGTTAGATATATTGGACTTTTGTGTTAATAATTATTATTATTATCCTTTTCTACAGGAGATCTTTTTTTTTTAAGTAAATTTAACTATTTTGTTTCAAAAATATTTTGAACTAAACTTTGGGTTAACCAAAGATAGAAGGTTGATTTCTTTCGATGTCAGTAATGAAGTGTTATTTTAATGAAAATAAATTCAAGTGCCAAGAAATGTTAAATTTGGGCTATGGTCCATTTGTAAAAGTAACTAGATTGTCCTGTAGAAGCAGATAATGCAGTGATTTTTCTTTTAGAAACCTTTTGCAAATTTCTCTATATACAATTTGCATTTTTAAACAGCTTTAGAAAAAATTATCAAAAAAAGGAAAATGTTTAATCACTAATAACCTAACAGAGTAATAGAATTATAGAATTTCATTTGAATAATTAACCAATTGCTTGAGACATAACAAAGATGAATTTATGTTTATTTATTTCTTTTATTAATTAAGAGTTTCTATAGTGATCAAAATAAAAGCATTTCATAGTATATAATAATTTTCTTCAGCTGCTGCAGGTATTAGCTAGTTGATTTGATCAAAATCATTCTTAAACCAAAAAATACTTTGTTTTAAGGATTTTCTAGATTAATTCATGTTTCTTGGCCACTGTAAGTCTAGCTAACCTAAACTAAACTGTCTGATTTTTTAAAGTTTTGTAAACTGCCGAAATATTTTGGTAGTAAAAACATTTGATATAATGAGAAATTGAATTTAAGCTGAGGTGATGAAAATAAGAGGAGTTGGAAAGTCTTTAAATTTATAGTATAAATATAACAGTAAGGTAAAACCCCCAATGGTTGACACATTAACGACGAAAACGGCATATTTTTGCCTCCTACATGACTAACTTCAGATTTTTCAATTCACCCATGTGATGAGGTATATGTTAAGGTTTAGGGAATAAGTAGGACTGGTCAGAATTAGCAGTTTACAGATTGTTTTTTTATTAGCGATTTTTTTTAAATTTGTATTAAAAAGAGCCAATAGTTGACAGGCAAAAATTCTAATCTACCCAATAGATGACATTTAGTTTACCAAATGCTTGACATTTTGTACATTATTCTGCTTTCCTGATATTTTATGGCGTTATAAAAGTATTTTTTTTATTCTCAAGTATTTATGGACCTAAAGACTATATAAAAATAAATTTGGGTAATGTGTGTGGAAAATATTTTTTATTTCGGTACACACCGTTTTAGAACTAATAGTTGACATGACTATTTCTAATGGTTGACACAATAGGACTTGCTATAAAAGTTAAGGTTTTAGTAAAAGAAAACGGTTTATTTTCAAAAGATGTGAGGTTTTACATCAAAAACTAAAAGTACATTGCAAAAAATAAATTATTTTAACCATCGGTATCAATCGCTTTCTTAAATTGGTATTTTAGTCTATCTCCAGCTATTTGCATGTTGGGAAACTCGAGAATTTCAATAACTTGTGTTAATTTGATGATTGATATGTCATTCTCATTAAGTATGAATGTATTCTTGGTTAAACCGAGGACTCTTTTCATGCTAACCACCTCAGCTTCGTCATTGGGCAGCATTTCTTGTATGATGCAAACATATTTGTGTTGTTTTTTATTACCAGGAAATAAAACAACCACATAATCGCCTTCTTTGCAAACTAAGTTCGTTTTTTGTTTTTGTTGAATTACGGATAACGGAACATCTTCTTCACTAGACTGGCTTTCATAATCTTCATTGGCAGGCTTAGGAAAGTTAAAACTTACGTCGTCCAAGCTATCGCCAGATTCCACCCATGACGCTTCTGAATCTGATGATTCTTCTTTCTTTTTTTTTGTTAATTTTCTTCGATTTTTCTTCTTTTTAGCTTGATTTTTTTCTTGTATTTCTTTTTTCTTATTCCGTTCTTCCAACCTTTTTTGCTTATTTTCCTCTGATTCTTTTTTCAAACGATCTTTTCTCTCATAATACTGCTGCGATTTTTTAGAGGTTACGACAAAGGTATTTTTTCTTTCCTTTTTCGTTGGTTTAAATTCTGCTTCGGTTGGGGCCAAAATAAGGCACGTTTAAAGGGAGTCGGTACTAACTGATCATTTTGACATATTTGTAGCACAAAGTTCTCTGTTTTCGAAGAAGGTTTATTTTGAATTTCAGCATATTTCGAAGTAGTAGTATCTGGCGTCTTTTGAGAATAGGTACTTCTCTCGTACTCAATTAAACCAGCATTTTCATTGATTATAGTATCAGCAATACCATTGACTATGT
Source organism: Kuschelorhynchus macadamiae (assembly GCA_030620095.1). NCBI lineage: Eukaryota > Metazoa > Arthropoda > Insecta > Coleoptera > Curculionidae > Kuschelorhynchus > Kuschelorhynchus macadamiae. The sequence continues at coordinate 76,163 of JAUTXW010004849.1, read as the reverse complement.
TACTTTGAGGATTAATTTCACACAACTGATCATTTTGACATATTTGTAGCACAAAGTTCTCTGCTTTCGAAGAAGGTTTATTTTTAATTTCAGCATATTTCGAAGTAGTAGTATCTGGCGTCTCTTCTCCTATCGGCGAATAGGTATCAATTAAACCTGTATTATTTTCATTGGTTATAATATCAACAATACCATTGATTATCTTACTTGGAGGATTATTTTCACCTTCTTCCTCAGTACTTTTTTCTATTATTGGTAATGGATTTTGTTTTCCCAACTTCTCTTTCAATTTTGAATATTTTCTGTCAATACTTTTGTAGAATTCAAAAAATGATTTGTCAGACGAGTCACCTTCCCAACGCTCACTTCTTTTGAACTGAGCTAACTTCTCTTGATCCATGTATCTCTCTAGAAACTTTTGACCACTTTCCAACTCCTTTAAACATTTTACATCTATGTCTTGGGAGTCTACAGATATGGTTTCAATTATGGGACATTGGACAGCATTGGGATCCCACGGTACCAAGCCACACTTTCGAAAACCATTTTGCAGGACCGAAGGGACAATTCTATCGTCAATAGCTTTTTTAAGCAGGGGACAAAAATCTGTTTTTTTGACAATCAGATTTCCAGAATGCTCTAACCGCCATTGATAGATATTTTGTTTCCATCCAGCTTTCAAAGTTTTGAATACTGCTACATCCATCGGTTGTATTAAATGTGTAGCATTAGGATATAAAGCGATAAGTATAATGCCTTTTTCTTCGCAAAATTTGCTAGTATGCAGGGTTAAGTGGGATACATGACCGTCGATGAATAAAATGATGGGTAGTGGTATATTACTTGCTTCTAAATAGGGGAAAAAAACGTTCGTTACGTATTCATAGAAAGTCTCCCCTGTCATCCACCCCGACTCGGATTTTCCAATGCCCCAGTCATTAGGAACACTTAGTGCAATTTCTCGAGGGATTCTCTCGTAACGAAAAACTACCATCACCGGAGCAAGTTGTCCAGCCGCATTACCAGTTACTAGAACTGTTATGCACTCCTTTTCGTCGCTGTTGATTACCTGATACACGTTTTTCTCACCTTTCTTAGACAAAACTTTTTCCCCCTTTGGGCTTAAAAAAAATGCGGCTTCGTCTGCATTAAATATTCTGTCAGGATGGTTTAAAATATATTCAAGCTGATGATCCTTCAAATAGCCATGTACTTCTGAAACCCACTGTTGTATTTTAGCTGTCGTTACATTAGCCCTAGTTAATGTTAAATTCTGGGGTGTTCTGGCACTTATTTCGGGATTTCTTCTTAAAAAACTATTATACCAACTTTTTCCAGGTCTATTGTCGGTAAATGGATTAGGTCTTTTTAACTCGACCATTAAATGCTTCACGCTATCAAGAAGCTGATTTTTTCCTATAGGAAACCCAGCCTTTGCCATGTTACTAATCCAAGAAACAAGAACTTTCTCCTCCTCTGAAGTGAGATATGAGTCGCGACCCATTTGTCGATGTCGAGGTGTTTTTTTTCTTGACCTTATACATAAGTGTTATCCTTGGAACACGATATTTTTTTGCTGCTGTAGCGCAAGGCATTCCTTTTTCTACTTCTTGGATCGCTGATTCCATATCATCCTCAGAATATTTCAAAATTTGGCGTTTTTCAAGAGGCATGCTGATTCTAAATCTGAAAGAAAATATTTGATACCTAATAGTTGACACCCTTTTAACCCAATAGTTGACAGTATGTCATCCATTGGTTCTGAACTTTATATCAACATGAAATTCATATTCAATTAAATCTCGTTGACTAGGAATTACACATGTTTAACAAAATGCCAAAAACATTTAAACGACAGAGACACCAATGCTTGACACCTGGTGTCAACTATTAGACCTACATAATTATTTTGGACCAAAAGTTGACACACAAAAAAAAAACACTCAAAATGCAATGTGTTTGTAATATATAAGGTTCAGTACCTGCTAAATATATTTCCAAACTGTTGAGTTCAACAATGATTTGTCTAGGACAAAAAGTACACTAACTATGGAAGAAATGAACAACACACTTTCTTAACACTTTGGCTTAGGAATTACTAGAAAAACGGTTTTCATAAATGGACCATAACAAACATGTGTTTAATTTCCATGCAAACTAATCCTCTCAACATTTGGTGTTAAAGATAAACACTAGAGGTCACCACCTGTAAGTTTACCTGCTCAACATTTGGCGGGCTGTTTGAAAAATCTTATGAATAGTGATTTTGTTTGAAAGTGTTAACTATTGGGTGACTGTCAACCAGTGGGGGTTTTACCTTAGGCTTATCAGTTTTGATATAAAAATGACTACAGAATTCTTATGTTACTACCTAAGTATTTTGACCAGAGGTTACACTTATAAAAAAAATATTAGGACATTCTTGAGTTTGTTATTTGGTTCCTAGCTGCACTGTTTAAGAAATGCTTAGGTGTTTCCGATTTCCTTTGCTACTTTTTGTTAGCTATCTATGAAAATCTACTTATACCTTAGTGCATGAGTTTCTCATTTCTCTTCATGATTTTGTAAAGATCATTAGAAATTCCTTGACAATCTTTGTTTCATACCACGAGTTGTTAATCTGCATAAATCAACTTTTTTTTGTTAAATAATATATCATCACATTTTGTTAACTTGTGTATTATAATTTTTCACTCTAAAAAATCACAAATATTGCCCTCAGTTCTATACTTTTATAAACAGTGCATACAAAACCACTAAAATGCTTCATATATCAAAACTACTGTTTCACACTTAGGACAAATTGTCTTAGGAGGGCAGTACAAGAAAGTGAATTTAAATGATAAAGGTTGGAGTAAGCTCGATTAGTTTTTTTTGTTCTGGTTTTCTGACATACACAAATAATGATTTCAAGAGTGGGTCTTACTTGCAGTTTTTCGACTTACATCCTGGTAAATTGGGGACTGGACTGTTGTGTACCCTTGTTTTATAGATAATTCAAGTTGAATATTTGAATTAGAAATAAAACTTATGGAGCAATTTTTTGACAATAAATTCAGTTATTTTTTGTTTATCTGGAGTTCTGTAATACTGTTTTGCTAATATGATAGCAGTTGTCTTGGAATCCTAGAAAGATTATTATTATTCTTCCAACTAATCCCTTTGCTGTTTAAAAGTGGCTTGCCATTTCAGTAAACTTTTCCACAGTATGAACTTGACTTTTATATTGCTTTTTTTTTTTGTTTATATTACTTGGAGGACAACATTTTGGGTTAGTTTAAAATCATAGTTAGAATTTATTATGGCCTTATGAGATTGTTGTTAATTAGTTAAAATTGTTTGGGAATAATTGCTGAAATTTCATGTTCAGAATTTAATTTTTTGAAATATTTTGGTATTTTTGTAGGTTTTCTAGAACATAGAGGTAACAAATTTACTAATAAGTATTTTAAATGTCCAAGAAAGTAAATATAGCTATGGAATAATTTGAAAATTGTTACACTTTAATCACATAAAAGATGGTAGAAGCTGAAATAAAAGTATTTTGTTGCATTATATTTTTAGTGTATTATTATTTAAGGTGATATTTTCTGTGTTATCTTTTAGATATAATTCTTTATAGAAATGGACGAATAAATGTAATTTTTCGAAACTTTTAATCTACATATAAATCAGGGGCGGTTAGAAGTGTACCTAGAATTTACAATGTTATAAAAAATGACGGCGTCAATTAGAAATTATAATTCCCTCCGCCCTCTCTAGTGTCATTGAGGTTCACGCATTTTCTTCTATGTCATAATAAAAAACGATGACCAAAAAAATCCTCATTTTTTTTGCCTCCCCCTTGACATCATCCTAAATGAGCTAAAAGTTTCTTTTTGGAATTTATTGGTTATATTTTTTCAGTATTGTTATATTTTATATATAAATGCAGCTGTCGTCCTCTATAGATTTGGCAGTGAGTAATAACAGAGTTGTTTGTGATAAGATGAGCCATACAACACTTGTGATTGTACTTATGTGTTAATATTTATGTATATATATTTATTAATAAAATTTCAGTATTTTGGCCTCAAATTGCGTTTTGCTTTGATTATATAATAATCTATGTATGGCGCTGTATTTTAATGTTAATAGTTCCTTTTACATATGAGATTTGTATTATAGTTTTTGTTTAATAACTTGTAACGGTACTTCTTAATAAACCAAATATGCAAAATTTCTCCATTTTACACTCTGAATGGTCTAAATTTATAGTTTTTATTGATTTCAAAATTTTATTTTTTAGGCGGGCATTTTTCTACCTTATAAGATATGTTTAATACCAGAAGTGCCATTAATTTTTATACATTAAAAAGGCAAAGTTCTTAACAAAAATACTAGTATTTTTTGTTTCTTAATTTATATCTACAGCAAATTTTCTTTGCAATGGTACCCAAGCCAGAGTAATTTTTTTGAAAAATAATCAAAGAAAAAATAAGTAGGCCAAGCTAACTTAATCAGGTAAATCCCAGTTAAATAGGTGGTAGAAAAATGGCAGCGTGTACCCTATACTCATCGTTAGTTATCCAACTCTTTCAAAATCTGCTTAATAGAATAAAGGATCTGTCAGATCAACGCGAATTATTCACGAAGACATTCACACAGAGGTGACGCAATTGCTTACATATTGTATAAAAAGCACAATCATGCTTAGTAGGCCGTGAAACAAAAGACACGTGAAATTATCGTTGCAAATTATTTGTTGCCGTTACGATTAATTCGCGTTGGGCTGGGACATCCTTAAAGTTAAACGTATTGCACAAATATGACGTCACATTTTTTTTAAGTGTTGTAAAACTTTTAGGCTCTGTTTCGGCCAAGTTGTTGTGATGAATTCCAAAACACTGGTAAAAAGTGTTGAAAACAATTGTTAACTTTTATTTGTTACGTTTGCTTTAAGTAAATAAATATTCTTATGGCATTATTGTTCTTATTTTTGTAAATTTCAAAAGTTACCTGATATACCACTCTATAACTGAAAGAAGAATAAATTTTCTAATACAATTTGTTTTAAATATTCTGTTACCGCATGTATACCTTATAAACACTAGACGCTTGATCAAGGACGACCCCTGATTACAGCGAATCTTAGCAGAGGCAGCTGAACACGAGATAAAATTAAATAAGTTTGTTTACATTTAAAACTGTAATTTTATGGGTTTAATGATGCACCTAACAGTATAGGTGTTATTAAAAAATCATTGTTTTAATGTAGACTGAGCATTGAACAAAACTTTATACTCCGCCCAAATAAACAACGAACCAATAGGAAGCAAATGATGACAGAACATAGTGTTATTTGTACCACTTGCTGCGCTGCGCTATTAAGAGCCATCCTTGATAAACCTCTTCATATGTGCAATAAGTCAGGCCAATATATCACCGAACCTGGGTTAAGGTCGAATCGGATATGTAACGTCAAATATGAATATAGAGTTCGACCCTTGAAAAAACAATTCCCCTAACATTGGAGAACAGCAAAATGTTTCTGAGAAAGTTAGAGAAATACTTGGATTTATTATACCATTAATAAAGGATTTAAATTCATATAAAATAAATCCTAAATTGTTACTTAGTTGTATTTCAACCTCCGGTTGAACAAGAGCTGTTCGTATTTGAGAAAATAGGGAGTTGTGTTATATATATATATATATATATATATATATATATATATATATATATATAAAGTCAAAGTCAAAGTAGCTTTATTGTCATTTTTGCAATTCTTGACAAGGCCTTGTAATATAATTAAAATTAACTAAACTATGACTACATTAATAATTATGTCATTAAACTAGAGTCATTTTCAGTTTTAAATAAATAAAACAATTTCAATAGGTATTACATTAAATTGCTTGTAAAAAACGTAACACATACAAAAACAGACACAACAAATGTCAAAGTAATTACACCACTACAAATACAGAAAAAAGAGCTACATTAAATTGTCAGAATAAAATTAATTTAAGGTATAATATGACTTTTTCATTAGGACATTTTTTGCCACTATAGAAAAATGATTTTTTTTTAATGTATTCGTACTTTGGAATCGGCAAATATAGTGTATGAGAAAGGCGCATGTTATAGTGATTAAACACAAACAATTCATTATTATACTTTTTATATACCAGACAGACATAAATAAACAGCATAAAGTGAAAATTAAATGCTTTATAAATAAAAGACGACAAGAATCGCGTGCTTTTACACCAGACGTAAATCTTAATGCTGTCTTCTGTGACAAAAAGACCCTATTAAATAAATGGTTAGAAAATGAGCCCCTATTAAATAAATGGTTAGAAAATGAGCCCCAAAAGCAAATGCCATATCGAAGGTGAGCCTCAACCAAAGTAAAGTAAGAGTTGCGAGCTACAGATGAATCTAGGTTGTTAGAGATAATCCCCAGTGCATAACAACTAGAGGAAATTTTATTGCATAAATTGTTGATATGAGTTTCAAACTTCAACTCTTTGTCTATAAACAAGCCCAAAAATGTTGTCGAGCTAGGCATTGCAATTGGGGCAACATGCAGACATACATTCTCAACATTACATCTGAAATTAAGTATATTACTCTTGGATACATTGAAAGCTAAAAAGTTAACATCACACCATAGTTTATTTTAATCAAGTCATCATTTACATTATCTGCAAAACTATTCAAGCTTGTACCTTGCAAAGAATTGTGGTGTCTGCAAAAATGGTGCATTTACCTGATATGTCAAGGCGAGGGAGGTCATTGACATAAATAAAAAACATCAAAGGGCCAAGAACCGATCCCTGAGGTACGCCCGAGTTCTGGACACACTCAGCCGAGTTGTTCCCATTAAATGTAATTGACTGCACACGTCCCCCGACATATGAACGAACCCAATTGTGCATAGTTCCCCTACAACCGTACCCTGTCAGTTTCCACAGCAGTATTTCGTGATCGACGCAATCAAAAGCTTTCGACAAATCACAAAACACTGCCGCAACCAATTTTCCAGAATTTAAATTTGACGCCTGAAACCCAAACTGTTGAAGATTTAAAATGCTATGTGTGCTTTAAAAAGATATTCTCACCTTAACAAGTTTTTCCACCACCTTTGCCATTGTGGGTAGAAGTGCAATTGGCCTAAAGTTAGAAGCATTCTCACAATCCCCACTCTTAAAAAGAGGAATAACTAGGGCTTTTTTCAGGCAAGATGGAAAAACTCCTGAGATTAAGGAGGCATTAATTGCCTCGGCCAATACTTCAAGCGCCACTGCAGGCAGGGTTTGGAAGATCCGCAAAGAAATCTGGTCCCAACCTGATGCACTCTTATTCTTCATTCCCCTAAAAATGTTTTCTATATCCTCCACAGAAACGGGAGGAAAAAAGAATGTGTATACTGAAATATGATCTAAATACTGCCTGAAGGTGTTCTCAGTTGAATTTATGGTTTGGAAATAAATCTTTTGACAGTTTAATGGTGTTTCGATAAATTTTCCGGTAGCTGTTGTAATATTTTATAAAGTAATCATTGTCAGAAAAATATTTTCTTATATAATGTAGGGAACTCGTATTTTTTCTTGATATAGTTAAACCTTTAGTATACCAAGTACGTCTTTTTTTATGCTTTATATTAATAAGAGGAAAAGATCTGTTAAAAAGATCCTGGAGTAGAGAATGACAACTATGCAGAAGGTCCTCTAATCCTAAATTTTTTTTTCGTGTACATTCTGCTACGCTATATATATATATATATATATATATATATATATATATATATATATATATATATATATATGTGTTTTCATTCCGGGTGTACATCCGTTCACTACTGTCGTTTTGAAAAGTACAGTTTTGCTGACACCATTCGGACGCTAGAAAGAAAGCTTCGAAAATGCCAAATGTGATTTTGGCGAAACGTCAGCAAAACTGTTCTTTTCAGAACGACAGTAGTGAACGGATGTACACCCGGAATGAAAACACATTGTATTTTTCCATCCGTGAAGGAGTAAAAATCAACATATATATATATATATATATATATATATATATATATATATATATATATATATATATATATATATATATATATATATATATATATATATATATATATATATGCAGTGAAGTGACATTTGTGAAACAAAAATGTACTCTTAGCCCTTTAATAAAAAAGACTTACCACTTGTATTTTGGCTGCAAAGTTGGAGACCAGGATACAAATTGGGCTTCCCATAACTGCTGCAACAAATGTGCGTCCAACATTCGCGTCTGGCTAAGCGGAAAAAAGTGTAAGATGCCCGTCGCTGTTCCTATGATCTGGCGAGAACCGAAAGACCAAGTTCGCCTACTTTTGCTTGACACTTTCCATCAAAAAAGGTTTTTTGGGGAAAATTGGGTCTGCGATAGAGTACCCAAATTTACAATCCGCAGACGCCCGGTGCCTCATAGTGACGAATTGCCTGTATCTAATTCACCTCGGGAATATAACCTTGATTCCAAAGATTAAACGGTAGCGTACTGGAAAAAATCGCCGGCCCATCAACCTCGCAAGACTCCGATTTTGTCTGTGAACTTCCCAATAAGAAGCCTTACACAAATTCAAAGTGAATTAAGTAACCCTATTGGAAATTTAGAATTGCCCAAGAAAAAATCAGAACTATTGGCCTCTCGAATTGCAACAAGGGAATTTTCTTCAATATAAAGTAAAAGTCTGTGTAGCGAAGCTGACAGAAAAACCTAACACCATTGTTTAATATGGAAAACAATTTGGATTTACTGTCCCTAATCTGTGATTTCCCAATAAATAACATTTAAAATTAGGCGTTTGTTTTATTGAATTAAGTATAACAATTTTAGAATACAGGAAAGCGTTTTGAATTTTGCGGGCAAACGACATCGTAAATCTACGGAGCCAACTGCTTTTCCAATTCCAATATATGTTTTTGGAAAGGCACTTCGTAACTTGCCAGATTGCTCTTCGTCTGAGGCTTAGTCAGAGCTGGAGCGACTCCTCCAGATGATTTACACCTTATTCCAGTTTGGAGATGTTTTCCATGGAATGTGCGGATGGCGAGCTCTAAGCTCCCGTACACCCCGTATATTTCAAATATCTTTAAGTTTTTTCTTCTTTAAAACTTTCTAATACTTCTTGGTTTCCACTAGATGCCCCTTGAGAGTACTACTGGTATCACGAGATGACTTTCTCTTTCAAGTTAAACCCTTATCCCACCCACTCCTACCACATAGCGGGCATTGCGCCAATATTCTATGTAGAACTGGGAGGACGAACGGGATAGAATGCAGAACTTATACGTCCACAGCATATGCTCCCTTTCTAGCAGGGTCGGTTAGTTTCCACACTGAGCTATTGAGTCTCCTGCATCTTCCCGGAATAAAGCAGCTAAACTGAACACGTGGAACCACTTATGTTAAAAACACAGAGGTCTGCTTTCAACGAGGCACTTCGAAAGACTTGAGCCAACTGCTTTTACTTTCCGTGAGAACGCGAGGAAGCTATCTCTGTCTCGGATAATTTATTTACATTGATTTGCGCGCACGTCTGAACTACTTGTCTCTAAAATCGCATTCAGGCGAGTGTAGCGCAACGTGCAATGTAACGCAATTCACCCGTTTGGACGACACTCGAATGTTTTAACGGTCGTCGTGATCCATCACTCTGTCGGTTTTTAGTGCGATCAACAGTGGCGGCTACTCAGATGAAATAGGTGAAGTGCTACATCACCAGGAAAAATAAACGAGCAAATAATCTAACTATATTTATTATATATCTCTTTAAATTTTAGTTTTTACATTCATTTATTCACCTAATTGACAAAAAATAAACTGTACATCTCGAATAAATATTTTACTTGACCGTTGGCGACATGTCTTTTTAAAACTTTCAATTGAACCTTATTATAACAACTATAACAGTGCCGCAAACCGCTTCGACTTTGCTCGAGGTACTACGTTTAGTTTACGATTGTCCTACTATGTTGCCATGACAACTCGTACGCGATGACGTCGAGCGCATGGAAGAATAATGTTAACCAGCGCCATACAACGCTCTCGGTGAATTGCAGCCGCAGTACACTACACCCATGTGTCGTTCAGTTTGAGATGGTTTACTTTTATTTTCGCGGATTTCGCTGCAACCTTCCTTTGCAATTTTGCTTGACTATTTTGTGCTATATTTATTTATGGTGTCGGCTTTATTAATGTACACTATTAGTTGACTATAATTACGCTTTAGAATGAATCCGATAACGGATGTGGTTTGCATTTTGTTGAAAACTCCAATTAATCAATGGAAGGAATAAGATCAGAGGGATGTATTAAATGTAGGGCAGCCAAGGTTAGACTTGACAAATTCCGCAAAAAAAGAAATAAAAAAAAGTGGCAGAACATGGAATGTAAGTTTTAAGTCATCCTGGTTTTCGGCGTACAAATGGTTATGTAGTAGTCAAATACTGTAGAAAAATTGTTTTGCTGGCCTTGTTTACTATTTTCCAATAAATATTCAGTGTGGAATAAAGAAGGATTTGCAGGTATGTTAAATATATCAAGGTCTTTACACAAACGTGAAGACTCGGTGGAGCATTTAAAAATCAAAGCACTATAGCTGCCGCTTTAAAAGAAAATGTTAAACTGTATAAAAAAGCATTTTAACGAAAACGTCTGATTAAATAGACTATTTATGTGCTTGGTAATTGACGCAGTTTTGTACCTTGCAAAACAAGAGTTAGCCTTTCGCGGCCATGATGAGAGCAGGGAGTCAATAAACAAGGGGAATTTTAAAGAGCTTTTAGGTTTATTAATATCGAGAAGTTCCCAAGAACTAAAAGATCATCACGAAAAAATTAAAAATGTTTTTACTGGTCACTCGAAAACTATTCAAAACGAAATAATTGAACGCATTACTAATTATTTAAATGATCATGTGAAAACTGAAATAATAACCACACAGTTTTTTGCTGGGTAAGTGGATGACACCACTGATATTACTCAAACCTCCAAGTGCTCCATAATTTTAAGATACGTTACGTTAATTCAAAAGGTTCAGTAGTCGAGAGATTCTTAGGATTTTATGTCAGCTCCGATAGAACGTCGGAGAATTTACATTCTTCATTGGATCAAATTTTGGAACAATTTGACTATAAACATAAATTAATAGGGCAATGTTACGATGGCGCAAGTGTAACGTCTGGCACCCTAAATGGCCTTCAAAAAAAAAAAAAGAGCGCCGCAGGCTATATTTGTCCATTGTCTTGCGCATCGTCTTAACCTTCAGATGAAGCAAAGTCTAAAAAATATTTCTAAATGTCGAATTTTGTTTGCAAGCATTACTGCTACTCCCTCATTTTTTCATCACTCAGCCAAACGGACGTATGCTTTTATATCTGCATCTACGAGGCGTATACCGACAAGTACAGAAACTCGTTGGTCTTCAAATTCGAAGTTAATAAATGTGATTGTTCAAGACTGGAATAAATTAAAAGAGGTCTTTGAATTTATTACAAACTGTGACAAATCTGATGAATCTGGCATTAGTCTTTAATGACATTTTCTCAATCACGGACATACTATTTGACGTTCTTCAAAAAGAAATCGCTTGACATTAATTTTTGCATATACAATATAAAACGCTGTCATGAGGCGCATCTCAAGAAAGACTTATATTTTAATTCAAAAGGAATTTCTGGAGGAGATTAGGGCAACTCATTCATTTTATGAGGATGTTATAAATAAATTTGCTGCTATGAAGGATAGGAGAATTGATTTAGTATACAAAATTTAGGTAAGTCGTTAAAAAATATTCTACCCCCTCCACATATAAAAAAATTCTGGAAAAAAAATTATTGCGATATTTTCTTGCTTCATTTGCACTTCACTTACTTTTTCACCCGCGAGCCGCCACTGTGTTCGCCTTAGACAAGGAAAGAGAGGGGACGGATAACGCCAGCTGTTTTACTGAAGGCCAACTGGCACCACGCATGTTTGCTCAGTGGCGTATCACATGATTGATATTAGAAATAAATGTACATTTTTTGTGATGTAACTTATTTAGCGTTTTGGTTCACCGACGCATATATGAAAAGAGGTGATAAGTAAGAGGACTTTAGACGAAAATGCAATTTATTTTCTATCAAAATGAAAACCATGTGCAAAATTAAAATCTGCTTAAACTTTTACCGAGCGCCTGTCAGCTTTAAATTTTTGTAATGTAAATTATCTTGGAAAAATTAGTATTTCGCTATTCTGCTTTTTATGTATTTATGGACCTTCTTAATACTGAAATAAAACTAGGTATATAATTTAATTACGTTATATTTTATTTCATATAGCTGAAATATTTTACAGGGTTTCTACATACTAAATACAATTACAAAAAACTTAAAACTAAAAAAATTATATACATTATTATAAATACTAAAGCTAAACCAATACAATAAATGTTATTGTCCCTTAAAGAAAATTAGCTTGGTATATTGACTTCTGATGGGATCTACTACTTCAGATTGCCTTTTACTTATAAAATGCAAACGAATATTTAAATACTGTAAAATGATGATTCCATCAAAAAATATAAGTGGTTTGTAGTACCTTCTGATGCATGTTCTTTTAAATAATTAAAATATTTTGATTGTATGCAGCTAAACATAATTTTGCTTTTTAAGATACTTAAAAAATTCTTCTTTTTGATATCGTGCTCATAAATTCGCAAAAAATGTTCGCTTAATTTACAAATTTCTATTACGTCTTTAGAGGGATATGTTAATCCACCTCGATTTTTTTGGGAAATTAAGGAGTTTAAATAATTTTCTTTTTCCCCAATTAAAGATTGTATGCACATTTCACATTTAATTAATGATTGTAACCTACGTGATACAAAACCCGCTATATAAATTATAATTTCTTTAGAACATTTACTAATTACATGGGTATTCATTATATATTCATGATCTTCCCAAATGCTTTGGATTGGATACTTTTCAGATACCTCTGGGAGAAAATCAGGTGGTGCAATATTGAGTTCTGGTTTTTCAAACCTGCTTGATCCCACTAGTATAGGTATGTTATCTAAGGGAATACAATTCCCCATTCCCCCTTCACGAATTTCTGCTCGGACTAAAAGTCGTTTGTAAGCAGCCGTAAATTGTCTACAGGTAGGATTATTATTCCAACCACCCCTTGATCTTATGGATGAAAAAAATAGTTCAAGATCGTCTTGACTAATTTTATAACATGGAAGGTAAACAAGATAATTTTTTGAAATTGCTTCATCATACATCAGCAAGGCACATTTTAAAGATATTATAAAACCTAGAAAGCCCGTTTTCCTTTTGGAATGTATTAGTAATTGATTGTTTGTAAATTTTAATGTTGAAATATAATCAATTTCTTCAGAAATAAACTTCCTATTTTGGAATATATTTTTGTTAAAAATGGGTTTTTTATATCTTGGTGCAGCAAGGGTTCGGCTGTTTAATACATCAAAAATATTATTTAACATTTTAATAAAATTGACTGTAGCCTTACAACCACGAAATTCTTCAAGGCCTAAAGTTTCCTCACAAAAAGTTAGAGCATCTGCTACTGATTCGCTTAATAATTGGACAGCTAATCTAACTTTAATTTTTTGCTTAAAAAACTTGATGTGGGCTTTTCTAAGTTTGTTCCCTAAATGAAGTCCTTCAGATTGTTGTAAATTTTCTAATTTTTCTATGTACTCCCACTTAATTAAATTCCCCTGACCATCTACTAATTGTTTACTCTCTCCGAATGTATTTCTAACTAGTTTAAGCATATGACATGGATCATAAAAAACAAAAATATTGCTGTTACGAATTGTAAAATATGTTTTCATATTTTGCAGTTCTGTGACACAGCCTAAAAGATTTGCCATTGCGACATTCGAAGGAGCACCGTCAAAAGTTAATGATAATACATGGGCACCAGTTTCTTTAATTAATTCTATGCATTGAGACACAAGGGAACTTTTTTGCATGCCAGTTAACTCGTCTACAAAAAAATACCCTACTGGTATTTTCCATGTACCATTTATGCAAACAGCCATTAAAACAAAAGCTTCTTTTGCTACTGCATTTTGATCATCGTCCAAGTCTACCCCATAGTAAACATATCCATGAAACTTTCTCCCATCCCATTCCACTTGTTTTCGAATTGAAATTTCGTCAATAACAAGTGCAATGAGAGTAGGTCTATCAGATATTTGGACATATTTTCTTAAAGTGTCAAAACACTCTTTGGTAAAACCTGGTTCCGCGTTTATATTTTTAAACCACTTTCCTATGGTACTCCTATGGGGTAAACAAGTATCAAAAACTTTTCGAATGTAACCGTTATTGCAAACTTTCTTAATTCTGGAGAATATTTAGCATTTTTTTTCAATTTACGTTTTTGCAGTTCTTTGGTTATTCCAGACATGTTGGAAAGTAATAGAGAATTTTCTGAGCTTATCAAATTTTTACTAGCTAAATGTTTTATGATTTGCTTCAATGACAAAACCTTCTTTTTATACCTTCGTACTTTCTGCGACAAGATTTTTATCTTCTTTGTTTTTTGCTGACTTTTTACCCTTTCCCTAAATAGCTGTTGACGTAGTTTTTTTTCCTAGAAGTCTCTGGATGGATATCTTCCAGGGTAGTACTTGATGTAGAAGCTACTGCTGATGTGGAGGCAGTATTCTGAATATTTTGTTCATGAGATCTCTTTGTTGTCTGCAACAATTTCATTTGTTAAATTTTTAGTACTGTACAGTCAAATAATATGCAGTACACCAATTAGTTACATTTTTTCCAACCAAAATATATAAAATGGTAATCAAGTCTCATTAATATTTCTTTAAAAAATGTGTGTTATATAAATGTTATAGTAGACATAAAAGACAATTTCTTTCGCCAATGCGATAAAAGAATTTTTTTTCAAAATGCTTGGAACAAAGTCTGTGATTCTTTGTTGGAGACCAGTCTGCAAGTTTCAGATTCTGAACCCAAAGTTCTCGCCTTACCAGATTTGTAGGAAATCTTAAAAAAAAACTTATGTGAAACTTCAAAAGAATATGTTTTATTATCAAAATAAACCAATTTTCCTATTGCAGAACTAATAGTAATTAGATAAAATAATATTAAACAAAGTTAATAATAACAATATTAACATTATGGTTCAAAAATATAGTAATAAACAATTTTTCATAAGCGTAATTATTAAAATATATATGAACGCCACCACTGCTCAAATGACATTTACTCGAGGAGATTAACCCAATTATGAATACTTAATTAGGTAATCATGAATGAAAATAGTCATGTTTATGTCCCACACTGCACAGTATCGTGAAATCAGTCAGCTGTTAGATCATATTAAAATATTATACCAAATAACTACTTAGAACATGAGATAAATGGTTTTTTAAATGCAATTGAGAAATTACTTTATTATTTCTCACCTGTGAAACGTAACTTCAGGTTCCTTTCTGTCACTCCGACTTTTACAGTTGTAAGCACAACAAACCACCATTTTTCTAACACAAAATTTATAGTTTTTAACACACTTTCCGCTGAATAATCCACAAAAGAAACTGTGGTGACACCTCGATTGTCTGGCACCATAAAATGGCGTCCTAATGAATTTCTGCTTCAATTTGCGCCAGCGCCGTAAACGGGTGTTACGCGTCCTCTCTCTTTCCTTGTCTAAGGTGTTCGCAGTATACGTTCGAACGGGTTTGTTGCGTGTTGCGGTAGCCGAAGCAAAATGTGAACGGCAGAAGGAGTGCTGGAATTAATTAAATATTATAAGGCAAAGCCAGGCTTTGAAACCCAAAAAACCCTAAGCAATTTAGAAAACCAGTGAAGAGTGTTGCCTGGAGAGAAATTGGTATGAACATCAATAGCCAGCCGAATGCAAAAATAAAATAATAAGCAAACTTTCGTCTTATCGAAGAGAAAACCAAAGTTAAAAATATATCACATTTTGTTATTTTTGATCCAATTAATGTAATTAAATATTCAAAATCAGTGGTAGACATACGCCTAAAGTTTTTATATTTTCCGCTTATATGCTGAGACTTCAAATCATGCATTAATACTAAACCGCTTCTTTTTTTTTCAAGTTGCTATTTCCGCCAGCGTCGGCGACTTTGTTGTTTGCTAGTTTTTTTTTCAAAGAAAATTCGTGTTGCATTGCACGTTGCGGTGCTTGTTGCATTACAGCCGTTTAGACGAGGCTTTATTAAAAAGTTTTGCTGACGTTTCGCCAAAATCACATTTGGCATTTTCGAAGCTTTCTTTCTCGCGTCCAAATAGAATCTGTTCAGACAGAATATGTTTTCTTCAAACAGCTCTAAAAATCAATAACAGTTACAAATTAAATTCTTAGAATGTTTAATAAATTGTAAGATAGTTTTAGTAGCATCGTATATAAAATTAAACCTAATAACTATTGTTGACTTATTTACGGGAAATTTGAAACATCCTGTCAGTTTCTTAAAACGCTGTGGGGTTTTTGCTTGAAATGCAAGAAAGTGATGATTGCATGGACTTATTTAAAGAGGGTCTTGTAAACAATTAAACCCACGGAATTTGATAATTTTTTAATATAAAATAGAAAGTTTACCTTCGTTTAACTGTTTTAAGAAAATAAAAGAAATGGATGAACCACTTTTTCTATTAAAAAAACCAAAAAGAAATTCGATATTTTCACTGTATTCCAATGCGCCATATTCCTTAATATGACAATTTGAAGAAAGGCTAGCTTGCATTGTTGCCAAACTTACATTATTGTAATGTATTAAATTTTTCATGTTTGTCTCCCGACAGTAATGCATTTGGATCCCTGTACCGATCCCAAATATCAGACTTTCGACAGTGATGCACTTCGTTGTCGTTCGCCTTTTATATTAGGGCTCTAATGATGATGTCTACGGCACCTAACCTGGTGCTAACCCGGTACCAATCTACCTAGTGCGGTCAACACTAATCAACAGGCGGGTGCATCACTGGCGGAAGCCTAACATTCGATATGTTAGACTTTCGCCAGTGATGCCCTGCGCTCTTGTTTGTCTTTTAGGGCTTTAACAATGACGCCTACGACGCCTAACCTGGTGCTAACCCGGTACCAATCCACCTAGTGCCTTCGCGCTCCTTCTGGTACCGATCCACAACCCACAAATGCATTTTGTTTTTCTTATATAACTTATATAGATCATAAATAAAATAAACTTGGCAACGTAGCATCCCCAGCACACTGGATTTCCGTCCAACAGACGACACTCCCGCTCTCTCTTTATTTAGCAGCTGCGATTATGTTTAAGAACGTTTAATAATGTCTGATATAATAATTACTTCTAACTTTTAGTTAGAAATAATCATTTTTGTGTTATTAAGCATTATAATATAATCAGTCTTTTACGTAGTTCATAAATTAAATTTGTGAAAAATATGTTTTTTGCAATACGCCAAAAAGAAGTTCAGTGCAACCTTCCGAAACCTTAGTTTTTTTGGATATAATTTGAAAAAGTGCCTCATCCATAAATTTTTATCTATAGGAATTATTAAAAAAAGGTAATCTTTCAAATGTATATTTTAAATTTATTAAATTCCATGGGTAAAATTCTTTACAAGAGCCATTTAAAGATATAAATGAAGCGGCCATTCGCGCTACCTTGGATTTGTTGCCCAGAAAATCCCCAAAGAAATATGAGATTGCATACGATAAGTTTGTGAAATGGTGTGAATAGAATGGCGTTTCTGGGAAATGTACTGAAAATATATGTTAATTTTTCGGATAAACAAACCATCGCAGATTCTTATGATTTTTGTCGGTAAGATTGGTTTCGTCAAAATTGATCATTAGACTAGGATCTACCGCTAATAACATATCTCGGGCATTATCAAAAAAACTATCAATAACTTCTGACGAAAGTGAAGCTCTTTTTGTAGAAATATTAGATGATAGGCGGTTTGAAATAAGCCTTTGATGTCGTTTAAGAAAAGCTAAAGCCCAATCTCTACCAGGTACATTATCCGTTAAACGAGTCTCCTGTACACCTTTTTTATCCAAGTAATTCTTTGCAAAAAGCCTTAGGTCCATTAAGTCAAAGGGAAATCCCCTTGCTGCCACAATATTTAGGTATTTGATGAACTGTTCCTCTTCTTCCGTAGAAAATATTGAAGGTCTTCCCGGCTTTTCAAAAACATTACCCCTCTAGCACGTCTGCTTATGGTTGCGATAGGAACTTTAAAACGCTCAGAGGCCTTAGCCAAAGTCAAACGCCCTCTTTTTACCTCCTCTATCGCTCTGGTCAAGGCATTTTCTGAATAATGCTTATAGGGCACGTAATTTTTACCGTTTTTTACATGACTTAATCTTTTTTTATAGTTGCGCACCATTATCTCATACCATCCTAAAAAATAGAACCAATAACTAAGGATTCCCAAATAGCCCCCATGGTTTCTCAAATAGCCCCCAGTTAGTTCTCAAATTGCCCCACTTTAGAAAACACAGAATAAAAAAAACACAAAAATTCTAAAATGTTTATATTATGAACACACCTTCCTAAAACCCCATATAATTTATTGTATTAAGTCCCAATATCATACAATTAATTGGTTTAGATTTACAGGAGAAAGTTAACTACTTACAGTTCTTCCAGCAAATCATACGTCCGCACTGGCATTCGCGTTTGAATGTCTACTAAGGGATCTGCGAATTTTAAATAACCGCGTGGGGCGTGTTGCCGCTTTTAACTTTTTCAGACAAATTCTCAAATTTTGTCGGCAACGATTCGTTTTTGAGTTTTCCACCGTCAAAATGCACATTTCAATGTTTCACTATTTTTAGCATAAATTTTATACAAAATAGTTAGTTTTTGCAACAATTCGCTAAAAACTAAAAAGAATACCACAATAATAATTATTAAACATATTACGGCCCTTTTTATATTTTAAACGTATTTTGAAATATACAAATTTCAACGTTAAAAATAGAAGAATCTAGGGATTTTTGTTGGTAATCTGGTCATTTTGGCACAATGGAATGGTTCTGCGCCAACTATTCGAATCAAAAAAAACTTTTTAATTTTGTATGTAGTTATGTTTTAAAAATCGGATTGCGTTTTGGCTAGTCCGACTTAGGCTTTTTTTTTAAGTGATGTAATAAAGTGTATCTATTTTAAAACAAGGATTTTTTTAAGCAAACTGGACAGATCCACCTAATTGTCTATGGTCTCCAAGGTTATTGAGAAAGTTGCTAAGAAGAGATCGTGTGAGTATCTTGAGACATTTCATTTACTTACCTTGAATCAGTTTGGATTTCAGAATGCAAAAGGGACGCACGATGCAATTTTTGGTTTTCTCGAGGGTGTCTACACTAACATTAATCACGGAGAGGCGGTGGCAGCGGTTTTCTGTGATCTCTCAAAAGCTTTTGATTGTGTCGATCACAGAATATTGCTGTCTAAGCTCGAGTTGTATGGTTTCAGGGGCTCGGCGCTGTTGTGATTTTCTTCATACCTTCAATTTACGCAATAGCATTTCTAACTGCGTCTGTTGCAGTAAGTCTTTCTACCTCTTGCCTAATTCTATATGCCTTATAGCCCTTAATTTTAATACCCTTAAAAATGAATATAAAGAATATTTTTTAATTGAACAAAATTTGTTTTGAATTAACTAATTATGTTGAATTAACTTTGGTTAAACATTTTTATGTTACATATTATTATTTTACTTTACATGCCTAGTTTTTTGTATATCGCTCTTTTCTTATATTTATTTCAAATTAACTTTTATACATCTGTCGTAAATTAGACGGTATATATATATATATATATATATATATATATATATATATATATATATATATATATATATATATATATATATATATATATATATATATATATATATACCTTTTATAGAAATGAAAAATAAACCGGGTGTTACCTTTGAAAAACTCGTGGTTGTTAATTTTTCTCTAGTCTCCGATTGTCTTTTGTTCCTTTTTTCCGACTAAAACGTCTTTATTTGAAGTTTTTGTATCTTTTTCAGGCAATATGTAAATGTTTAAAAGCTTGTACCCTATTATTATAATTCTAATCGGAATCAGATATTTCATTAAAAATTCGATACTTGTGTCCTCTGATCTTTTTTTTTATATCCGCATAACCACTAGCTATCAAATATATCCATCTTACCATTCCTTGCTCTTAGGAGGCTGTAACTTTATTTAAAGAGTAATATTTCGCGGCACTACCTACACTTAGGCTACAGATTAACTACAGTTGTGAAAGTATTAATATTCGCACAGCTAGAGGCGATAACAACAACGCGCAACGGCGTCACATCTATGAACTGGAAGTGGTAAAAAAACGTACATTAACTGGAGACGGCAAAATTGGATGCAACTGACTATTTTTGTATTTAATTTTATTGTGAATAAAAGGGTAATATATGATAATTAAGATTTCCTATGATTTATAGCATTGGTAAAATATTATTTTAACTAGAAATGTAGAAAACTTTTGTATTTCATGCAAATAATTATTAAATAAAATCATAGCAAAGCGCTTTCGGCATTCTCCATTTTCAGTGCTACCTGAAAACTAGGAAATATCTTTCTCTTAGAAAATTCCAGTGAGAATATTTATAAAAATCAATTTAATAAAAAAAAGAGTTAATTGAAAAGTATATATATATATATATATATATATATATATATATATATATATATATATATATATATATATTACGTTTAAAATGAATTTGTAAACATTCTTAAAATTGACATAAGTCGCAAAAACGAAAATAAATTATTGTTAATATTTCATAAAAAGAATTCTACTAATTTGGTAAAAGTATTATCAAGCAGAAGGTATTGAACATTATAACAATTTTCTAACAGAGCATCAATGAAAGGTATCTTATTGATAAACAAGCCCTTCTTTAATATCGTTCGGCAGATTGTCAATTAACGGAAATATTTCGTTCTCCAACAAATTTAAATACCTCTCACCATTCAGAACAAAGTCATAAAATACTGGACCTATTATTCGATCACGGATAATACCACACCACACATAAACACTTCTCAGACCTTGTTTTTTCATTTCTTTTACTCGATGTTTATTTGAGTTACACCAGTAATGAGTATTTTTTCGGTTGAACATGCCGGCCGTATTGAAAATTGCCTCATCGGTAAATAAAATATTTTTAAAAATGTCATTTTCAAAATGGTGGTCCATCATGAAAGAACAATAAAAAAGCCTTGTTTGAAAAATTCCTGAACTGGTAAAAATTTGAACGGATGGTAGTTATTATCAGTTAAAGTCCTTTGAACACCAGTCTTACTAATTCCCGGTAGATCTCGGGATGCATCTCTTTGCGAATTTTTGTTGTTTTCTTCAAAGTACAGGAGAATTTCTAATTGCTTTTTTCTGTTAGGACAATTTTTGGGCGCCGTTTTTGTTTATGGATTACCACTCCACGTTCAAGATCACGAACAATTCGTAAAAAAATGTTTCGTGGGTACCCGTCTTGCAGAATACAACAACCGATACTCCCGCAGGGCTAATGCTGGACTCTTATTATTTCTTATGTAACATTCATGAAGATTTAAACGCTCTTGGACACTGTATAAAGCCATTTTTCCTTTAAAAAGAATTAGAGGCAACTAAATGTCAAATAAAAAGTGTGTATTTATTGATGTCCAGGCAACAATTTTACTAGTTTTGTTTTTCCATAGATATCTTGTAAAATTAAGACGCGTTTAGAAATGCTCTTATTGCGAAAATTAAAACCGTAACCGTAATATTATATATACTACTTGTATTGCCAAAGACGGGGGTTATGTCGAAAATGTTTTGTAATAAGTAATTAGTTACTTTCTTTCTTGCATTACTTGTTGATTTAATGTTAAATTTAATTATAATGTTAAAAAAAACTTAGAATAGGATATTATTTAGGTTTAGTTAGATTTTTAACAAAAATACCTTAATTATTATAGAAAATTGGTCATAACTTGTAAACTACCAATTTTTGAAATATAAACTATATATATGGAATGATGCAAATCTAAACACAATAAAAGTGCTAAATACAGGGTGTTCCATTTAAAAAAATTAAGTTTTTTTAGTTACAAAACAATTTTTTTGATAGTCATTTGTGACCATCCTGTATAATCAAGCGTAGAATTAGAATTTCTAAAAATATTCATAACATTTCATTAAAAAGAAAAAACTTGATTACTGTCCTGGCACAATGGAACACCCTGTATACATAAAAATATTATAAATAAAATATATACTTAGGGTCAAATACTTTTTGTATTTAACTATTTTTTCTCAGTGTCTTATTTATTGAGATAAAGTATAGGAGCATCTTAAGTGGACCACCCTCTACATTGAAGGTCCCTGGGAAAATAAGAACTCTAATCCAAATAAAATATAAATATTTTTTGACGTTTGTTTTCAAAATTTGACATTTCACTTTTAACACTGTAATAGAAGTATGTTACCTAATTATCATTTATGAATAAAAAAATCGAAGCCATCGCTAAACGCCATTCACCAGCTGCAACTTACATACAGGATGTTTCACAACTTATCCACGAAATTTTAACCACATATGCACTGTTACGAAAGAAGTTGATTTCTAAAAAAAAATGTAATAAAAGTCCTACAGAAATTAAGTTATAATTCTCAAGTGTGTCAATAACAAAATGAAAAATAAATATCTGTATTTTGCGCTAATCGTTGCGATATCACAACACTCATTAATAATTTCTTGTAGCAAATGTTGTACCAATCCACAAAAGAAAACAAAATACCTGGAATTTTTTGTTTTTTCATATTGATAAGAATATGTAAATAATGTTAATCTGTATCGTGAGAGATCTGAATGAACAACGGTCGATTTTTGTGAATTTAAAAAAAGTATTTTGGGAGTTTATGTTTTTTGATATTTATTAAAAATGGCACATGTGTACAGTAATGAGGAGTTAGTTGATATTGTTTTAGCGTACGGAGAAGCAGGGCAAAATTCGCAAGCGGTTTCTCGTTTGTATGCAAACCGATTTCCGAATAGGCACATACCACATCCACAAACATTTACTTCAATTGTTTTACGTGCACGTGCTATTGGAGATTTGCGCACCAGACGTGGGGTTTTAAACGCGGAAGAAGAAATTTTACATATTGTGGAAGAAAATCCTGGGATAAGCACAAGGAGGTTAGCCCAACAGGTACCAGAAGTCTCACATGCGACAGTGTGGCACATATTACATGAAGCCCAACTGTACCCTTATCACGTCCAGACACTCCAAGCGTTGCTACCCACAGATTACCCCCTCAGAATAAGATTTTGTGAGTGGTTGTTGCAAAAAAAAGCTTCAAATGCCCGTTTTAGAGTGATATTTTCGCCACCGATGAATCAATTTTTACTCGTAATGGTATAACCAATCTTCACAATACACACGTTTGGTCTTTTGAAAATCCTCACGCAATAGTCCAGACAAACTTCCAACATCGTTTTTCTTTAAACATGTAGGCAGGTATTGTCGATGAACGTCTAATTGGACCGTTCATATTGCCAGATCGGATGGATGGTCACCAGTATTTGGAATTTCTTCGGAATGATTTGCCGGTCCTTCTTGAAGATGTGCCATTGACGGTCCGAGCAAGGATGTGGTTTCTGCACGATGGGGCACCTCCGCATTTTCGTTTAGAAGTTCGTAATTTTTTGACTGAGGTACAGCAGGCACGCTGGATCGGTTGGGGTGGACCAATTGCATGGCCTCCACGGTCTCCAGATCAAAATTCTCTGGACTTCTTTTTATGGGGATACTTGAAAAACGAGGTATACCGTACTCCAGTTTAGAATATTGAAGATCTGCGTGACCGAATCACGGTGGCTGCCGATAATTTGAGAGTTCAAGCACAGCAGGAAGGAGGTGTATTTCAGTTAGTGCGCCGAAATTGGATTAGACGCGATTAAGCTTGCATTGAAGCCAATGGAAACAATTTTAAACAGTTTTTATAAGTAAGTGAACTGGTAAACTGTATTATTTTATTATCTCGATTTCTGTACGATTTTTATTACATTTTTTTTTTTTTGAGAAATCAACTTCTTTCGTAACAGTGCATATGGGGTTAAAATTTCGTGGATAAGTTGTCAAACACCCTGTATTATACCTTTTGCATTAGAGGGAACCCTAGATTAGACAAATAAAATAAGTAAAACAGGAACTTTATGTCTTTATTCAAATAACTTAATCAACATAACTATGACAGGTTGAGGATGACATACATAGATTAAATCTAAGGCTCTCAATTTTCATTTTATATCCTCTTTAAATGGTTCAATTCCTATTCATGGTCACAAAATTATTATGAATTCATTTAGAGCTTATCGAATCTGTCATATAAGAATACCTTTCTATACTTTTATGATGTTTTCTTTGGTGTGCACATAAAGATGTATGATGCACAAAACTCTTATCACAGTCTGGGCAATTGAATGTTTTCTCTGTGCTATGAGACTTTTTATGAACTTGTAGTGATTTATTATTATAAAAAGACTTTGAACAGATTTCACATACATAGTTTTTTTCACCTGAAAAAAAAAGATGTAATCTAATGTCTTTAAATAAAAAAAATTGACTGGAAGGAGCGCTATGCGTGCTTTTATATTACAAAGCTTTTGAAGAAACTACATCCTTTTTGCAACCTAATTTTCTGACGTTTATCTTTTGGTCTGTTGATGTGTATAAAAAGGAATACGAATTTGCGTTTCATTGGAAGTGCACTTGAGTTTTCGTTAAGTAGGAAATTAATTAGACACTCACTAATTCCGATTTAAAGGCAAAATTAGTTGCCATTATACTGAAAATCATAATTTTTTAAGTTTAATAATAGTTAGGTTAAGAGCTAATTGGTATATTATTGAAAATAACCTAAAAAATCACTCAATTTTATTTATTAAATTGAAAAGGTTTAAATGTAGCTAGATATGCAAATTTTTCCATATCAGTTTGCCTAGACACAGCTGTTAGATTCTCAGATGACGCTATATTTCATAGAGTAGGCTACAATAAAAAGGGCCAATACACTACACATGCAATAAAAAGAATTCGTTCTCTCTCTGTTGTTTTTCTGCACAGCCATAAAAAAACCTCACATTACTTTATAACCTTGACGAGCGATTATTTGGAAACCTATCAGCCAGTTGCACAAAACTTAATTGCGGTTTAGAATATTTAACCCAGCTTTCAGATTTGACAAGCTGCTTATTGAAATCTCGGAACTCGCTGTCAAGTTTGACATTCCGTTAAACATTCTTAACTTTAATTGAGCTTTCTGCAACCATGTCAATTTTTAAGCATCCATAACTGAATAAGGATTAAACTTAAATTCCTGAACACATATAGGGGCATTCGTACTAAAAGTTTGTTATTTAAAATGATGAAATAATATATCACATTAATTGACTTGTTTAATTTAGTCTTTACCCGAATTATAAATCTTTTTCAAAGTAAAAATCGAGTTGGATACGCCACTGAAAACCGGAAAAATCACGGCTGCGCTCCTTACAGTCAGTTTTCTTTATTTAAAGTGCAACATAATACTTTAACAAGGGTCTAGCCGGACCCCAGTGATATCGATTACAAGTTTCGTTTCTTTTTGTTTTGTTTATTTGAGGTGTGATTTTATAGTCTTAATCATGGTTTACAGCTTTAATGATGGTTTTTTTGACAAACCTGCGCTAACCATCACTCTAACGGGACAGATCCAGCTAACAGTATGTTTTGTTAAAAAAAATCCTTATTTTAAAAGACTCGACTCGAAATGTTGGTTGGCGCGCTTCCACACGCTTTCCTGTACAGAAAACCTAACCCTAACCATAAGTAATGTTGATGAATTATAAGTTTTGTTAGCAGTCTTCCGGTTCGTCTCGTCGAATGCAGACCTCTGTGTTATTAACTTAAGCGGTTCCACGTGTTCGGTTTTGCTGCTTTATTTCGAGGGGAAACGGGAGACTCAACCGCTCTGTGTGGAAACTAACGACCCCGCTAGAAAGGGAGCAGACGCTGTGAACGTGTGAGGCCTAGTTGTTCCTGCATTCTATCCCGTTCGTCTGCCGCAGTTCTACAGAGAATATTAGCGTAATGGCCGCTACGTGGCGGGAGTGGGAGGAGTAAGGGGATAGCTTGAAAGAAAAGGGTCATCTCGTGATATCAGTAGTACTCTCAAGGAGCACCTGGTGTAAGCCAGGATGCATTTCAAAAATTTAAAGAGGAAATATTAAAAAGTATTTGAAAGATTCGGGGTATTCTGGAGCTTAGAGCTCGCCATCCGGATATCCTAACGATAACGTCTCCAAACTGGAACAAGGTGCAGGGTCGACTTCGAGGGTCGCCGATTTAACGACTCTGAGCCCCGGACGGAGAGCAATCTGGCGACTGCCTTGTAGCAAAGCTAATAAGTCCTGTTATGTAACAAGATAAACAGGAATGAAGAAGAAGAAGAAGTTTTGTTAGAAAAGAATTCAAAAGAACTAATCCGCCTGAACTAGGCGCAAAAGCCCCAGTTAGGCGGAATGATGGAAGATGTTCAATGCTAGGAAAGAAAAGGAGATTGTTTGCTTTTTAATGACTGGAAACGTCAGTAAAAACTTCACCGTTTCTTGGGAAGTGTATGGTGGCTGGTACCTCCTCGGGCGAGGGAAAAAACTCAACCACCTTTTTTAACCAAAAAATAAAAAGTAAGATAAAATAAAGTAAATATGAAAAATAAACTAAATTAAAAAATATATAAATAAAAATTATCACTTTTAGAACACCATACAAAGACCAAAGCGCAGCATCTGCATCCACCAGTCCAATAACTGAAATATAAATATAAATAGGCCATGGCGACGTTTTGTGTTAGGATAAAGCTATTATTTATCATTATTAGTGGAGTAAAAAACGGGGCAAAAGTCGCTTCCTTCTCGATTTTTTTTTGCGTAGTACACACCGGAATATACCTCATTTTATTAAATGGATCATTGTACATACGAAATCACAAAATATTACTTTTTTTGCGGTCTCGACTTTTTTTATTTACAAAAAACTGGAAAAATTATTATTTTTTTAAAATCGTGTTTTTTCGTTTCCCCTCGCATAACTTCTTACCTAATTAAGCTATCGAGACGATTTTTTCTTTGACTTAAAGCAGACATTTTGGCGCTTCTTCCCATGTAAAACATGATAGTTATTATTTATTTTAAATATGGTTAAAACATCGATAAACTTGAAACTTTAGAAATTATATAAACAAGTTTTCACTAATCGAAAAAAATTTTTGTTATTGAAAATTTTATAAAACACGCAGTGAATAAAATGTAGACATGATATCAAAAAAATTTTTAGTAGCAAAATCGTTAGTGTAACTTTCATACTTTAGGTGCAACGATTTTTTAAAGTGCGCGAAATTTAAAATTTTGGTTATAGTGGAGTGGATAAATAATGGGTAATTTTGTGTCGTTTTTTTTTTAATGAGCTTAGAACACGATCAAACCTATTGGGTATTGTTAGCCACATCATTTTACACTTGTAACCTAAAAATATGACCTTTCTTCCTTGTTTCGACTTTTTTTATTTACAATAAACTGTGAAAATTTAAAATTTTTTAAAATCGTGTTTTTTTATATTTCCCCAGTAATATATTCTTACCTAATTAAGCTATCGAGACGATTTTTTTTTACTCAAAGCTTCTTTTCATATTAAACATGATAGCTTTTTTTTTATTTTGAATATGGCTAAAACGTCAATACCTTTGGAAGTTCAAAAATTATGCACGCAGGTTTTCACTAAAAGATTAATTTAATTAATTAAAAATATTGATTTTAATTAAGGTATTAAGTATCCAAGTATGTTGTAATCAGATTAGGTTAAATACAATACCTCTAAAAACTAATTAAGCTAAGCTTTCTAACGAATATTGAAAATTGGAATATCTTATAAAATAATAATTGTGATAAGAGAGGGGTGAGCCTTCTAGGTGGAACCCCTGATATAAGTGTATTTCAACAGCTAGTTTATTATTAAGCAAATCAATCTACTTAAATCACAGTTATTATGGTGTTTTTAATTTAAGTGGGAATATACCTTAAATATATAAAACTCTACAAACCTGTTTCTATGGATGACAATTTTTGTTTTTTCTTTATACCCCTTTCATTGCGAATAACGCACATTTCGCGTATGTTAAAATATTCCGTCCTAATTTCTGAGGAGCCGGGAATGCGCCTGTCCCCCACACTAGCTTGGCTAAGCATTTTCATATGATAGTTGCAGTTGTAGATTTTCCTACAGTCTTTGTGGTATTTCCCTTGTATTTTTCCGTGTAAAATGTCATCTCTAATTTTCAAAACTCTTTGTCCAAAATAATCCTTTCTTATTTCAGCCGCCCAAATTATTGTATCTAAACCCTGCACAATAAACGCTCCATTTTAATATCTCACTTCTCACTATATTTTGCTACAAACTTGTTTAGGACAGGGCACAATTCACAATTGAACAAAGCAGTATTTGTACATTACTATGGTGATAATAATTATTATCACATAGAACTGTGGTGATAATAATTATCACCATAGTAATATACGTGCAAACATTGGTTTAGTCCTGCATTTTATAACGCTTCCCTCTGGTACAAAACACCGACCGCTTCATATTCACCGTTGAGAAAAAGTTTTAAATTTCGCGCACTTTAAAAATCGTAGCACCTAAAGTATGAAAGCTACACTAACGATTTTGCTACTAAAAACTTTTTTGATATTTTGTCTACATTTTATTCGCTGCATGTTACATACAATTTCCAAAAACAAAATTTTTTTTCGATTAGTGAAAACTTGTTTACATAATTTTTAAAGTTTCAAGTTCATCGATGTTTTAACCATATTTAAAATAAATAATAGCTATCATGTTTTACATGGGAAGAAGCGCCAAAATGTCTGCTTTAAGTAAAAAAAAAATCGTCTCAATAGCCTAATTAGGTAAGAAGTTATACGAGGGAAAACATAAAAAAAACCCGATTTTAAAAAAACAATAATTTTTCCAGTTTTTTTGTAAATAAGAAAGTCGAGACCGCAAAAAAAGTAATATTTTGTGATTGCGTATGTATAATGATCCATTTACTAAAATGAGATATATATCGGTGTGTTCTAACGCAAAAAAAAAATCGAGAAGCGACTTTTGCCCCGTTTTTTGCTCCACTATATATATTTGTATTTGTAAAAAAACCTTCGCTTGTTAAGTTCAAGATAAGCTCTAAATGAACAGTCTTGGTGCTTCGTACTCCCGAAGCAAAATGCTACTGTCATGGAAAATGTTTTTGAAATAAGCCTTTAAAATATAAAAATTTGTCAAAATCCATTAATCTGTTTTTAAGATAGGGCCTACTGAAAATCGTGATACCCCAAATTTATGCTTAGTAATTTCCTGTCAAAAGCACGTAATTAAAAAGTTAACAAAAACGTCTGGAGATATTGATATTACCTTGGTAATGTACCATATTGAAATGATAAAATTTATTGTTGTCCAAATGGTAAACTCTCCAACTTTTTGAGCTTCACTTCATATAGTGTAGAAATGAGAAAAAGACACTTTTAGAATCCGCATCTACAAAAGTTAGTTTTTAAAATTTGAAGAGACTACAGAATTGAAAGATTCAATCTTTTTGTTGAGCAGTTTAGTTTCAAAAGAATATTATCACCAGGAAGGGTGCAATATTCAAACAAAAATAGCCCCAAAGTATAGGGTCTACCTAGATCCCAGTGATACCGATTGCAAAGATTCGCGTATGTTGTTATATAAAGATAACTGGTAAACAAGGCTTTTGATGTGGGGCATGTGGGTTCGAATCCCTGTTCAGGCAGATGACTTTTTTAATTATTTTTTAACAAAACGTAACGTTAGGTTAGAATTGATTAGGTTTGCTGCAAAGAAAGCGCGCCAACCAAATTCCCAGTATACATTAAAATAAGGATTTTTGATAAACAAAACTTATACTTTTAGGTGTCCATTATATGTATTTAATGATGGTTTTGTAGATCAACCTATACCAAAAACATCAAGTATTCAAGTACCTACGCCAATGATTTCTACAATTTTTCAATGTCAGCCATTTACCTCAGCTATTTCTGTTTTCAATTTGACTATTATCAGTTTCTGCGTTGTCAAAATCTTAATTTTCTGACGTCTATACCCCTTAAAAATGTCAAAGATCCACGCCCATGACACCCAAAATCTAATCACCGCGAGACAATAACTTAGACTATTTTTTGTGCAAATTTGAAAGAAATCAGTTTGACCATTCTCAAGTTATCGTTGAACAAAAATTTATTTACACCACACAAACACATCCGTACAGACATAACTTTTTTCATGTAATATAGCATATATAATGAATTAATAATACAAAATATTAGCTTTTATATGAAAATCTATAAAAAATCGAATCAAAAAATATACACAATGAAAGATCAATAATAGAATCAAAGATAAAAATCTATAATTAACGGGGTCTTACCAGAGTGTGTTTTCATATGTTCGCTCAGATGGGAAGACATTTTATAACGATTATCACATAAAGTACAAGCATAAGGTTTCTCCCCTGTATGACTCCTCATGTGAACTGTTAAGTCTCCGCTGCGTTTAAATCTTTTATCACAGATCTTGCATTCAAACCTAAGAAGTTAATACATATATGTAAACATCCAAATATAAATTAAATAATATAAAAAATATATTAGAAATTATATACTAAAAATCAATATTAGAAGTTAAATAATCATTAACACTCTCATTATAACATTCTCTGTATCCATCATCCTATTTAATAGCAATTCCCTTACATTCGATGGAAGTTTGTTAAAAAATCTAATAGTTATAAATTCTACTAGGTTTTGACTTCTTCACAGCCCACAACAGGAAGCCACAATGTGGTCTCTATACCCAGTATTGTAATAATGTATAGAAATGATAGTTTTCTTTGATATACAAAATAGATGATAGTAAACACCGAGGGGAACGACAATATTTCATGGTGCAGACTTCATTGTCTCAATGCACAGATTCTTTCAGGTTGCGGGTTGAGTTGAGTCTATCCTTTTATTTATTGGGATGGAGAGCTCCTTATATTGATCCTTATTGTTTATAGTCTGAACATTCATCAATAGCATTTCAAATATTCTACTATGTCTGCTATTGTAGTTGTGGACTGGAAATTAAGAATAAAGATCCAAGATAAATTGGGAATTATCCTCTTCTGTTTGTTCAACCACCAACTGTTTCGTTTTCTTCCAGGAATACAATGTTTTCATCATCTTGTTTATGATACCTTTTAAGTTTGTAATTTCTGCTGAAAGACTTTTAACAGTTATTAATATGAAGCAACCAACCCGGAATGGACGCTAACAGGACTTTTCTGTCCCGTAGTATGTTTCAAACATTCACTGTGGCAAATCAACTCGCATTTAACAAATTTGACTTCCAAAACCACATCTTCTTTACAATGTACAAACAATTTTTTTAATTTTCATTGGTTGGAAGTTGAGTTTGACCTCTCTTTGGCGGCCATCTTTGTATAACGTAATGAAATAATAAGAAAAATAATTACCTCATGGCGCTTTCTATGCCCACCATTTTGCATGTGCTTAATATGTTAATGCAAAAATGTTGCTCTTACCTTCTGGAATCCGAATGCGTCAACATGTGAGCCTTCAAAACAGAAGCAGAAATAAAATTGGCAAAACACAACTGACACGTATAAGGCCTTTCGCCAGAATGTTTTCGTAGATGGATCTTCAAATTGTGACCATAGATAAACGTCTTTCCACAAATACTGCACATCTGATCTCGTTCTGCGGTGTGAGTTTTCATGTGGACATTCAGAGTGAATTTGTGCCCGAATCCTTTCTGACACACCTTGCATTTGTATTGTTTTTCCCCTAGAACAATATATGGAAAATAAAAAGTAAAAATATTACTATAAATTAATTTTGGTTTTTGAATTTTGACAATACACATTCCCCCTAAAATGCTGACTGAAAAAATACGCCTATTAAATAAAACTTTTTTCCTATCTTAATGAAAATTATTGAAACTGGCTGGTTCATAAGCAGTGGCGGCTCAAGCATAGGAGCACATGAGTATGTGACCCCCTTCAAAAACAAGAAAAACGGCCACCAATTATTTTATTTAAGTTTTAAATATTTTAAAGGACTAACGTTGAATTATAAACTCTCTATTTAATTAACGTCCCGCTAATAGGCTATTTGTTCAAATATCCCCTTATAAAAATCCTCCATTAGACCATGTGACGCCTCTACCCGGGGTCTGTTTTAGTCTATATATTTACTCAAATGTGCCATGGATAAATTGGATACAATTAGTTAATTCTTTATTCAATCCTTTAATATATTACAAGGTAATACTTATATTAAGACCCCAATTGGGTATAGATCATGTCACAATAAGTCTTAAAACTAGAATACCTACAGTTAAATAAACTTTAAGACAATAAGATTATAATAAAACATGAAATCACTCAGCATTTAAATTCAGTTAAAAAGTACTATAAAATTATAATAAAACTAATCTATAAAGGAACAAGTTTATATTTAGTGCAGTGCATCATTTACAGTATTAACATCCTAAAAAATTATGTTGGACTGTAGTATGCTCTCTCCTTTAAAAATGCTTTAAGCCTATGCAAAACCTTACCAGATGGCTGTTTCCTCAAAGGTAGAGGGAGCATATTCCAGACCTTAATTATGTTATCTACATTTTTTGTACAAAAGTAAAATTTGGTTTTTCAGTCCTGAGGTTTGTTTTAAATCTTGCATCATAAGAATATTGTCGCATCTTATCAAAGAAAAGGGAAAAGTTATTAATTAAAAACTTAACACATTCGAGAATATAGAGGCTGTACAAGGTAAGTATACCAGTTTCCCAGAATATCTCCCTGCAGCTGTCTCGACACCACATGCCAAATACATTATGTATGCATTTTTTTTATAATAAAAATATTCAATCTGATTCAACAGAATTTCTCCAAAATATTAAACCAGTATGAAACTGAACATGCTTGCCACCCAACATTATTGTTGTTAACTATATTCCTCTTTCTCTCTAACTAGTTTTTGCGATATAAGGTGTTAGGTTTAATTTTTGTTTATTTGTTACAACCTGTATCTCAAAAACTAAGGCCTTTCAACCACATGTTTATATGAACTTCTAGTCCTAAAATGAGCCACAAAAATTAAAACCTGTATTAAAAGCAATCAAAATAAAAACAAAAAAAAACATAAAATTTTAAATGTGTAGAGTTTTAGCGCATTTTGCTAACTAACGTCGAAATGGTTCAAAATTCGGATTAAAGTGAGAAAATAAATAGGCTTTCTCTGGTAAGTCAACTGTTACGAATTTGTCATCCTGCTTTAATTCCTGGACCAGTGGTTTTGATCTCAACAGGCAGGTGGACGTGGTATACCTGGTTTTTAAAAAGGCTTTTGACAAAGTGCCACATAATCTGCTTATCCACAAACTAAACCATTATGGCATCAGAGGCAACTTATTGGCTTTCCTTTCAGGCTGACTGGAAGACAATACCAAGTAAGAGTAAATGGAACTCTATCATCAATCCATCCAGTCCTGAGTGGGGTTCCTCAGGGATCAGTTCTTGGGCCAGTACTCTCCTAGTGTATATTGGTGACTTAGCAGCAGGCATAAAATCCACCATTACGTTTAATGCAGATGATACAAAATATATTCAAATCCATACATACAATATGGTGAACTGCATGAAGACCTCCACAATATTGCAAGTTGGTGCAATAAATGGATGATGAAGTTTAACGAATCAAAGTGTACTGTCTTTAGCACCAGTAATAATACAGTTCTAAAACATGTTCAAGAGCAAAACGACCTTGGGGTTATCATTACAAGTAACCTTAAGTGGGACAATCATATATGCAAAGTTGTTAAAAAAGCAAATGCCTTTACTTACTGCATACAGCGCGCGTGACCGTTCTGTAGAATTTGTGCTTAAGATCTATAAATCCTTTATACACCCAAAACTGGAATATGCACACTCAGTTTGGAAGGAGAATTACCAAAATGCCCACAACTTTGTTAAATGATCGAGTTTACTAGAATTGAACTTGCCTACTTTAAAAACTAGAAGGTTGAGAGAAGACCTCATAGAGACATATAAAACTATACATAAATAAATAAATAAAATAAATAAAAATATATTTATTGCACATATATGAATTTACATACAACAGGTGAAAATTACCGTAAAAACGTATTTTAATAATCACCATTAGATACATATATATATATATATATATATATATATATATATATATATATATATATATATATATATATATATATATATATATATATATATATATATATATATATATATATATATATATATATATATATATATATATATATATATATATATATATATATATATATATATATATATATATATATATATATATATATATATATATATATATATATATATATATATATATATATATATATATATATATATATATATATATATATATATATTTTTTTTTTGTTTTATTTCAATTTTCTTGATTTAAGGTCAATTTAAAAACTTTACACATATACTTTACAAAATTTTCACTTTCCATCTTTATAAAATTAAAAATAAATGTACTTTCCTTAATAGTTCACGTTCTAAGGTAATACTAACAAGATAAAATATTAAATGTAAAAATACTAAATTAAAATTCTACGCCCTTCTCCATTTTTAGATTTGAAAAAGACCGAAGTGCGGTCGAAACGTTATCTAACTACATCATGTTTATGGGCAAATATATGATTTAAAGTATATGTGTAAAGTTTTTAAATTGACCTTAAATCAAGAAAATTGAAATAAAAATATATACTCAAACTGGTCAACGAAAAATTAAACCAATAAAATTTATATATATATATATATATATATATATATATATATATATATTAAAAATCCAAATTAAAGAAATCTATACACTATAGAATGGTTCATCACACTTAAATAAACAAATCACAAGAAAAAAAATTACAGAAGAGCTACAACTGCAAAAGAGTATTCAAAATATAGTCCTTAATTTTATCTTTAAAATATGTTGGGCTAAATCTTTTCATGTAGTCTGGAATTAAATTGTAGACATGACCTGACAAATATAGAAAACAGTTTTTATAGAACTGTGTCTTGTGTCTAGGTATTGAAATAGCCTGTCTACTTCTCACATTAATTTGGTGGGTTTCACCGCGCTGCACTATCATTTCTGAGAGGTAAGTGGGTTCTCCCAACTTCAATATTTTATGTACCAGGCATGCCATGTATATGAAGCGTCATTGACCCATATTTTGAGAATAAATATCCAATATGGGACCGCTGACATGATCTCTACGAGATAAATTTCTAACATAATGTACACAAGAGTTTGGAATTTTCTGTACTCTGTACTTATTAAATTTTGTAAGGAAGGGTCCATAAACAATATCCAAATAACCTGGAATAGAAAGAACAAGAGAGTTTGTTAGAGTCTTCTTAACTTCTGAACTTAAGATGTGGTTATATTCATACAATGTTTTTAAGGTGTAAAATGACTTTAGATATATACTATTTATGTGATCATTAAAGGTTAAATGTTTGTCCATGTATAAACCCAAATTTTTCACTACATTTTCCCAAGCAATACAAATTTAAATTAATCTGAACATGTTCTGTGTTAATATCATTTTTAGAAAAAAATATAGCCTGTGTTTTATTTGGATTAATTACAAGAGAGTTTTGTGCAGCCCACAAAGATATATTGCAGAGATCTGAATTCATCGCTTCCACAGTCGCAGGCAAATCTACCACAGGTGAAGGAAGGTAAATCTGGAGATCATCTGCATACAGATGATAATTGCAATGTTTTATAACATTTGTTAGATCAGCAGAGACAATTATAAACAGTAAGGGCCCCAGTATGGACCCCTGGGGTACCCCACTCTTCACATTCCTAAAATCAGATCTTTCCATTCTAGTTTCCTTTCTAACTCTAACAGCCTGTTGTCTGTTGAGTAGATAGCTGCTGAACCACCCATTTGTTTCTATTTTATAGTATTTAAGTTTATCTAATAGCAAATCTATATTCAAAGAATCAAAGGCTTTGGTCATGTCTATTAAAACTGATGGACAGCAGTCTCCATTATCAAAGGCAGTTGTTATATCACTAGTAGTTTTAAGTAATGCTGTAACAAAGCTATGATTAGCCCCAAAACCTGATTGATATTTTAGTCATATGTTCTTATCTTTTATAAAATTGATTATTTGAATTTTAACAAGTTTTTCAAGAACTTTGGATGTTACTGGTAAGATGCTAGTAGCCCGAAGTTCAGTGATACAGAAGGGTTAGGTATTTTTGGTATAGGTGTTATAAATGAAATCTTCCAGATGTCAGCAACAGTTCCAGTAAGTAATGAGACATTTATTATGTTAATAAGTGGACTTAAACAAAAAGGTATGCAGATCCGTAACATATTGACAGACAAGCCATCAACTCCCACTGCTCCACTTGCAAAACCATAAATGCAAGTTACTGCCTCAGTTACCAAAGAAAGAAGAAAAAGAAACTATTCCGTTCTACCAGTGCCCTTTTAAGTTAGTGAAAATGGACGTGGACACATTTTCAAGTTAGAGACACAAAGAACCAGTAAAAACCATAGAAAATATTTTCTTATTAATCGTGTTGTTTAACCAGTGGAATGCGCTTAGTGAAAAGCTGTTACGGCTCAAACAGTGAACAGATTTAAAAACTAAATTGATCGCGAGTTGCCTAAAATTCTAACCAGAACTGTATACTTCGGACCTACCTAATAATAATAATAATATAATAATAGCCATTTCTTACAGAATAGAGGGTGTCAAGTTTAAATGATTTATCTCTAAAAATGTATGAGGTCCATTTTTTTAAAATAAATAAGATTCCCAATTTTGTAAATAAAATATAAATAAAATGTCTACCTGTGTGGGTTTTCTGATGAACGATTAAATAAGAAGGGTCTTTGAAAGCTTTGTCACATATATCACACTTAGCTGGTCGTTCACCAGTATGCAATCGTGTATGTAACAACCAAGCCTTCTTAAGCTTAAACCATTTGCCACATTCTTCACACTGAAATCTTGGAACCAACCTAAAATTAAAATGTGTTTTATAAAGAAGGAACGTTACATGATTTTGTAGTAAGTGCTGTTTTGAATGAACAAAGTGTCATCATATTGATTCTTTGTAAATTAAAACTGAGATTGTCAAAATTGTGATACTGAAAAGCTCTTGAAATTTAAAGTCAATTGAATAAGATTTTTTTACTTTGATTTTTTTTAAAATTTATTTGGTCGCCATTTTGTTTCGCCATCTTAAATTCGTACCACAACTTTACCAGTTTACCTCTACATCACATTTAATTCTTGCACCAAAATTGAAATTATTTTAATAAGTAGTATTTTCAGGTTGATTTTTTAAATATTTTATTACGCCGCTATTTTGTTTTGCTATCTTGGATTCATATCAAAATGTTACCAGTTCCTTCCTATGTAGCACTTGATTTTTGTGCAAAATTTGAGGTAAATTGGATAAACAGTTTCTTAGTAATAATTTTTTTAACATTGTTCCGCCATATTGGATTTTTATCAAAATATTCAAGATTCATTTATTGGTAATAATACAAAGCTTTTACACGTCAAATACAAAAATACAAAATTGCAAAATATATGTCCAAGAAAGACAGTTATACAACATAAAATTAAAATATTAGGACCATTAAAACTATACATAAGATACAATCACTTAATAGAACTCACAATAAAATAATACAATTACAATAAAGATTAAAATTACATTAAGTCACTGAAGTTGTTATTGAGATACTCATCAAATGAATAAAAAGCTTTTAGCAAAAAGTAGTTTTTTATTTTGGTAATAAACTGTCTATCTTCCAGAGCTCTTACATGATCTGGAAGTACATTAAAGAATTTTACACAGTAGTAATCAGTTCCCCTTCTAGTCTTCACAAGCCTGTGGAAGTAAGGGAGTATGTTATGTCGATTTCGGGTTAAGTATTCATGTATGTTAGAGTGAGCACAGAACAGTGACATGTTTGCCTTTATATGTGTTAGGCAGCTAAGAATGTAGAGTGATATAAATGTAAGTATATTTAGATCTCTAAACCTTTGGCGACAGCAGTCGCGCCATCCAAGACCCGAGATAGCACGCACAAACCTGCGTTGGATTCTAAAAACATTGCTTGCATGTGTAGATTGTCCCCAGTTTAGCACCACATATGACATGGTTGGTGTAGAGACACATTTGGAGAGTGTTCTAATGAGGAATGTTATCTTTGACAGCCTACCACACAGTTGGGATACATGTTTTTCCCATGAGAGCTTCGAATCCAAAATAACTACAAGAAATTTCACGTGATCATCACACGGTACAACTGAAGCAGTTGTTCAGAGAGAAAAGTTCATGTTTTGGGTCTTAGAAGCATTAAGACTAAGTCTGTTAGCCAGAAACCATATGAGTATATCTGACTGTGTATCATTAAGCATGGTTGTAATTTGCAAGGGGCAGATGGATGATACTTAATGGTGTTGGTCGTATCATCTGCAAATAGAATAATTTTTGACTCATTCTGAAAGTTGTTTAGGTCATTAATATAGATTACGAACAATAAAGGACCTAAAACCGAGTCTTGTGGTACTCCATGACTAATTTGTTGCTTTCTCGACACATTCCCATTGCACGAAACATACTGAGTACGGTTACTGAGGTAAGATTTAACAAGTACTATACTACTGGGGTCAAAGTTGTAGTAGGAGAGTTTGTCACATAATATGTTATGTGAAACACAGTCAAAAGCCTTGGTTAAATCGAAAAATTATGCAAAGGTGTCCATCCCCTCCTCCATACCCTCAGTTATGTAATCTAGAAAGTTATTGATGGCCAAGGTAGTTGATTTCTTGTTACGGAAACCATACTGACTCTGATGAAAAAGAGTATTTTCAAATATTTTAGATAGTATAGGTAAAAGAGATATAGGACGATAGTTTGTGGGGTCAATAGGAGACCCTTTATTCTTAAAAATTGGCACCACTTTGGCTCTTCTGAGAGAAGATGGGAATATTCCTTCAGTTATACAGTGATTTATTAGTTTAGTTAGGGGCAGAATTATGAGGTTCTTCAATGTTTTAACAATTTTTGTATTAATATCGTAGCAATCATTGCCCTTACTATTTTTTAAATTTAATATTTTAGTTCTTACTTCGTTAAAGGTGGTTTTTTTAAACGTGAATTTCATACCATGATTATTATTATGACTGTTGTCAGGTAGAAAATCTAGAAATAACTTAGGTGAGGGAGGTAGTTGTTTGAGAACCTCGTCTGCGATATTCACGAAGAAATCATTAAGAGTCTGAGCATTTGGATTACCAGACGATTTATTGTTTTCAGAAACCTTCATGCTCTTTAAAATATTCCATATGGCTACCTGGGGATTACTAGAAGTGTTAATGTAATTGTCGTGAGCCATTTTTTTAGCAGCGCAAATTTCAGCTCTGTAAGAAAATTTGAATGTTTTAATATGTTCATTTGCTACCAGATTAGGATACTGCTTATTGATGGAGACCAAAGTGTAAAGGGTTTCTCTCATTTGACGAAGATGATCGTTGAACCAGTTAATTTTTAGAGATTTATGACTACTATCTGTCATTTTGAATTTAAGTGGGAAGCAAGATTTTGCTGCATATGACCCTTAATTTTTAACTAAAATTTGAAGTCCATTTGGTAAATAGTTTTTAAGATATGCCGCGAACTGACAGACAAACTGACAGACGGACCGACGGAATTGATAAAACATATTTTTTGGCATCTAGGGATGCTAAAACGTGAAGATATGTAAAATATGGGAGGGTGATTCTTTCACACTAACAAATATTTTATTTTACTAGTTGACCGCTATACCACAATTAGTCATAGCACATGTAAAACCTGACAGGGTGATTTTTTTCGACGATTACAAACATTTTATTTGGCCGCCATTTTGTTCGGCTATCTTAAATTAGTACCACAATTTTACTAGTTGATTCCTATACCTATACAATTAGTTTTGGCACACAATTTGAAATCATTCCATTAAGCAAGTTTTTCAGTTTGAATTTTAAAATATCTTATTAAACTGCCATTTTGTTCCACCATCTCGGATTCGTATCAAAATTTTACCAGTTGATTCCAACTTAATACTTTGAAGGTTGTGCAAAATTTGAGATAATTAGAAAATTGAAAAAGTAGTTTTTTAATAATAGTTATTTAAATATTTCACTAGACCACCATTTTGTTACACCAGATTGGATTTTTACAAAATGTTATCAGGTCATCCCCATTTGACCTTAATTTAAAATCAATTAGGTAAGTAGTTTTTTAGCTATGCCTCAAGACACGAAAAAATCATCTTGGAGGGTGATTTTTTCAAGATTACAATATTTCCCTTTTACGAGTGAAGTAAAAGTACAACAGATGAGAATGAATAATGTTAAAATTAAATAATTAAAATGTTATCATGTATAATAAACACGACTATAACCTGAAACAATAAAAAATAATAACACAGACATACAAATCTCAGATTGGTTAAGAGGGGAAGAGAACATTACTTCACCCCCTCCCTAAGCTAGTAGTTTCACCATTTTTATGTGCTTAGTTTTAGAATAGTACCTAATTTATATTAAATATATTGCAAGCAGTTAGAGACATGCACTGGAAGCCAAAGATGGTCACAGGCAGTCGCTATTTAACACTCGCACGAGCCACCTCTGTGAGGCACCCCTGACGTATTGTAAAAAAAAATTGAAACTAGCTACAGAGAACTTGCTAATACATTTTTATTTGGTGTACGAACAGTTTTCAAAGTTCAATTTTCAATAATTTTCTGAATCACACAAAAATAAATTCCTAAAATTCCGAACTATTGTAATTCAGGGTCGCACATTATTGCTACAACTTATCAAAACCTCTTAAAGAGTGCCTATTTTACCTAATATAGTGAAAAAAAGGAGAAAAAAAAAAAAGAAGAAAAACTTGTACAAAATCCATTCTGATAGTGAAATAAATGGCTTCGAAATTGGACTTAACCTCAAATGAGCTTACTTGCTCAAAATGCAAATCTCTGTGTTATTTCATAGACACTTCTAAGAACAAAGAGATTAAAGAGCTGTTTGGTGCACCCTGTGATTATTGCAAAAAGGTGTTCTGTAGAAATTGCAAAAAAATTTCGTCAAATGAAATCAGGGTCCTGACTACCCAAAGCAGGATGCTTTCCAATCACTGCTCAGAATGCCTGGAATCTATACATAGTATGTTGAGTGATCTTGTTAAAATCAAGCAGCAGGTTGATAATTTAAGCTCGGAAACACAAGAACTGAAAGATAAATTAAACAACGCCTCAAACACCACCCCAAGCTATGCACAAGTGGTAGCAGACACAAAATGCTTAAAAGATCAAGTTGAGGAACTAAAGGAGTCAGTAAAAAGCCAACCTACAGTCTTGCCAAACAACATTCGGCCCCAAGCAGTCGAGATGACCATCGAAGAACTTAATGAGAGAGAGAAACGAAAGCAAAATGTTTTGATATTCGGAATTAAAGAATCCTCCAAAACTACATTTGAGGAAAGAACTAAGGATGAAGCAGACATGGCCAAGCAAGTTCTCTCAAAAATTGATGCCAACATAAAACTTGACAATATTAAGGTCAGAAGAATGGGTATTTATGATGGTACTAAAAAACGTCCAATAAGAATAGTTCTCGAATCCACTGAAGATGCAGCAAAAATCCTGAGAAATAAGACAAAACTAACAGACAAAGAGGTATATATTAAATATGATCAGACTAGAGCACAACTACAATTTCTAAGGGAAGTGCAAAAGGAGTTAGAAGACCGTAAGAAGGAGGAGCCATCTCTTATCATAAAGTATTTTAGTGGCATCCCAAAAATTATAAAACCTAAAACTACTCCAAAAAACTAAGTAATGAATACTCTACCATCTCTTTTTTCTACACTAACATAGGATCACTTGTTGCAAAGTTTGATGAGCTCTTAGTAGAAATAAAATGTAACAGTCCGGATATAGTACTTCTCACTGAAACTTGGCTACAAGCTGATATTACTGATGCAATGGTTACAATACCTGGTTACTCACTTTTTAGAGAAGATAGAAATGCAATAAGAGAAGATGGCAAAACAAAAAGGGGTGGAGGAGTTTGCATTTACATAAAAAGCACTATTCAGGGGCACAGAGTGGCATGTTCAAAGGTAGACAACCAACTCAGAGATATCAGCGAGTTGGACTCTGTATGGGTAAACCTCAAGATATCATCACTTGACCTGCTGCTGGGATGTATATACAGACCACCGTCCTGCTCAACTACTGACAACGTAAAATTTTGTGAGGCACTGGGAAGAGTGAACGAGAGAGAAATATCCAAAATGATCTTTGGGGATTTTAATTACCCAGAGATTGATTGGCGAACCAAACAAGTAACACAGGCGAGTCATGCTGCAGAGGAATTCCTGTTTACCTATCATGACACCAGCCTATATCAGCTTATAGACTTTCCGACAAGACATCGACTAGACACCAATCCATCTCTCCTAGACTTGCTGTTGGTATCTGATGAAAAATTGGTTACAGACATTACTTCACAGCCACCAGTCGGAAAGAGTGACCATGTGGTTATTCTGGCCCACATCCAAGTGTGCCTGGATTTTAAACCAATAATCAAGGAAAAACACAAAAATTACTGGAAAGCCGACTACGAGCAAATTAACAGATACATTTCTGAGCACTTGGGTGATCTTGGAAGGGAAGGCTGCTATGAAGACTTTGAGGCAGTGGTATTGCATGTAGACACACATCATGTCCCCCTACAACAACATAAAAAGGTGTCAAAGAAGCCATGGGTCACAGAACAACATATTAAACTAATAAACAAAAAGAGAACACTCTGGCACCGTTTCAAGTCTAGCAAGGATGAGCAAGAGAAAAACAGATATCAAATCTTGTACAATAGTCTAAGGAATGACATAACTCAACACCTTCGAGAAGCGCGAGTGCAGTACGAGAACAACCTAGTCAACCAAGGACCGAAAAAATTTTACCAGTACTTAAACAACTCACTGGAATCAAGGCATGTAAACTTTGCACTATCCAATAGCAATGGTGAGACAGTAACTGACCCCTACAAGATTTCGGAGATATTTGCTGAACAGTTTTTCACAGTCTATGTCAAAGAGAACAACGGTTCACTCCCTGCATTAACACCTGAAACTAATTCAATAGTCTCGATAACAGACATTCACTTTACTGAGGAAAAGGTTGAAAAAGCCCTTGGTCACCTAAAATTGCAAGCAAGCCCTGGTCCTGATGGTGTTTCGCCAGTGCTGCTGAAGAACTGTAAGTCAGCATTAAGCAGACTACTGTCCCAAATTATGAATAGCTCT
The DNA here is from genome assembly GCA_030620095.1 of Kuschelorhynchus macadamiae. Lineage (NCBI taxonomy): Eukaryota > Metazoa > Arthropoda > Insecta > Coleoptera > Curculionidae > Kuschelorhynchus > Kuschelorhynchus macadamiae. The sequence continues at coordinate 32,511 of JAUTXW010004849.1, read as the reverse complement.
ATGCAAACCTCAGAACTGGCCCCTAGCTGGAAGAAAGCTATTGTTATTCCTATATATAAGAAAGGAAATAAGTGCCTGGCCAGTAATTACCGTCCTATTAGCTTGACATCAATCCCCTGCAAAGTAATGGAAAAGATCATCGCTTGGGAACTAACAGAATTCCTAATGACCAACCACCAAAACCTCCTGGCAAATCAGCATGGTTTCTTGCCTCGACGCTCTGTTAGTTCCAACCTTGTTGCTAATTTGGAACTGTGGACCAAAGCGCAGGATGCTGGATATCCAGTAGACATAATATATCTGGACTTTGAAAAAGCCTTTGACACAGTGCCATTTGCAAGACTAATTTCAAAATTGCAGCACTATGGCGTGAGAGGAAAACTGCTGGAGTGGATCAGGCAGTACATAACTGGTCGGACATTTCAAGTCCGGGTAAATGGGTGCCTGTCTTCAAACTACAAAGTGCTAAGTGGTGTGCCTCAGGGTTCAGTTCTGGGCCCCCTGCTGTTCTTGGTATATGTGTCCGACCTATCAGAGAAAATGATGTGCAATGTGAGTATGTTCGCCGACGACACAAAAATCTTCTGTGATCCAACCATAGAACATGGAGATCTGGTAGAAGACCTAGCCAAGCTGGAAAGTTGGACAAATGACTGGTTGTTACGTCTTAACACCGACAAATGTACAACACTGCATATAGGCTATAATAACCCAAGACTGGAGTACAGCATTAATGGCACTACGTTAATATCCGTGGGTGAACAGAATGACCTGGGCGTAACCCTATCGGAATGCTTGAAATGGGAGAGTCAGGTGGCAAAGGTGGTAAAACGAGCCAACATGCTGGTATACATGATTCGCCGTGCATTCCGAGAGATGTCCCTGGAAACCCTGCTACAAGCATATAAGACCTACATTAGACCAATTTTAGAACACGCTGTGGTGGCATGGTCCCCATACTTTCGCAAGGATATAGACCTTTTGGAGCGAGTACAAAGACGTGCAACTAAGATCCCACCAACCCTAAGGAATCTTCCTTACGAAGAGAGGTTAAAACGTCTTGGTTTGACAACATTGGAGGAGAGACGGAGCCGGGGAGATCTCATAGAATGCTATAAAGTAATACATGGCCACTACTCTTGTGAGATAGATTTTTTCCATCGAAACACTAATACCAATTTAAGGGGACATTGCCTAAAACTGTGTTCAGAGAGGTGTCATAGACTCTCAAGAAAAGAGTTTATTACAAACCGTGTGGTGACCCAATGGAATAGCTTGCCCGAGGACATTGTGACCGCACCCAGTGTGAATAGTTTTAAAAACAGACTAGACAGTTTTCTAAAATGCTAACTATAAAAGTGTAATAAAAACCAAAGCATGTGTAAATAGTGTATATATTAAAGAAATGTGCAGTCTTACCGGCTTTGCCGTCTACTGCCTGACTTTATTAATAATAATAATAATAATAATAAATACTTACTACCTAAAATGTTTTTACTATCTGATCTGATTTAAATGAAGGCCTAGTTCAGCATTTCTAACTTTAACAAATATTTATATTGCAAGTAATTGTAAAGTATTGTATTGACCCCCAACGGGTACTTGGACCCCAGTTTCAGAAATGCTGGTCTAATCTAAGCTGTTGCAACCCCTAATGAAATAAAAACAATCAGATGTTCTGAGATGACCCAGATGCTCTGAGTCACATTAACTCAGATATATTGCAATACTTACTTATGATATTTTAAATGAGTATGGAGGTGCTTTATCGTTTTATATGTCTTTGAGCAATCATAACAATAATGAAGACCATCTGCTGCATGACATTCATCTAGGTGTTTTTGAAGTGGACAGAACTCAATATTACAGTATGTACACATACCCCTATCAGAATCATCTAAAAGATAGACAAAAAAATATTTATTTGAGATGTTTCAAAGTTGAAAAAATGTGTTTGAGATAATGCTTACTGGTTTTTCTCAAACAAAATTGTTACTAAAGAACCATTTTTGTTCACAGTTTTTACTTCAAAATTTAGTTTTGATTCCCAAGTAGCATTAAAGTTCCATAAACTGACATTGATTGACACTCTTACTATAACTTCGTGAGAAATTGGTATTGGCCACCAAGAATTATTTTAAACAGGGTTAGTAGTATTTTTAGTTAAAGTCTATATAGGACATAATGAACTATAAGACTCTTACTAAATTCAAAAGATCATATTTGCTATATGTCAAGGAAAAATAACAAATTTGAGTAGGTACCAATGTATTAGTTATTAAACATATAAATTGTAATAGTGTGATAATACTGTATTGCAGTCTAGCCAAGTGCTATTAATAAAGATTATTTATTTATTTAAAATATAAACTACAACAAAGTTGATGCTGATAGAAACATTGTCTAAACCACTACCCGATTTATCTACTCCGTGGTATCATTACTTCATTGTAAATCTGATAGTTGCTGAGACAGTATGTCTAACTACATAAACAAGGCCAAAACAAGGTAGTTGCTATGACAACGGAATAATGACCTTAAAGTAAACATTATTAAGAGATTTCACTGAAAGAACCCATGACTATACAAAAACTTAAAACATAACCTCACTGTATAGGAACTTAGTTTTATTATGTTCAAATATTTCTATTTGGGAATAATTCATAATTTATTTCCTTATTTTTCTTAATATTGCCTAATCATATATTTTCTAAATACAAAAATAAACTCATAAAAAATTGGAAGATATGTTTCAGTAGTAAAGTGAGTATTACCTAATTTCTATTATGTCTATCAATAGGCTATGCTATTATAATGATCAATGGTGACCATATAAAAATATTACACCCGTATTCACTAAAGAGGTTGAAATTTAGATCAGGTCTAACTTGACAGTTACAGGTTTAAAATGACAAATGAACAAATAATTCTTCTAAATGTCACAATTACAAAATGACAGTGACATAAGAGTTTTAAGTACCATGGCAACTAGACCTGACCTAACTCTTAACCCATTTAGTGAATATGGGGGTTAAAGTTTTGCAAACATGGCATATAAAGACATTGCTTCTGGGGGATGTTTTGAGATGATGAAAATTTTCAACAATTAAAAAGAAAAGTTGTTGTCTAGCTAATTGAGCATAAATAATATGAACAAAATAAAACATTACTTTGTTTTAACTGTAGGTAAAACTAGCTCTGGGAGGGGGTTTACCCGCCAATCCTGAAAAAAAGGTCCTGTATACTATATCTATCATTTTAGTTTAAATAAAAGTGGATCTGGGGGGTTGAAACCCTCCCTTATATATGCCACTTTTTGAGGGGATGTCACTTTAAAGACCCCCTATGATGAATATCCAATCAAATTAGTTGAAATATTTTCGCATATATGAAAAAAAATAATTTTTATAAATATATCTAATAAAATAATGTATTTGTCTAAAAACATAACTAATCATATAAAAATTATTTCTATATATTTATTATTACATTTTAGAAAACTTAAATATTTTATATTGTTTCTTTATATTTATTGTGTTTGGTCAAATCAGAATTTATTTTCGCTGTCTTTAGAAACTGCTCTTCCAATAAACAATTCTTCATCATAGTATTCTACATAGTATTCTTCCAACTGTATAAAAAATTACCATTCTAAAATAAAATTTTCTAATGAAACAAGAAATGACTGGTGAAAACAAAAACACCTACAAAACGATAAAATAAATATATACCTCGGGAAAAGTCGAGTTAAAACTGAAGTAGGTAGGTGCCCGGAAGACCCCGTCCCGCAGTTTACTTATTCACTAAATTCAAATGAAATGTTTTATGCACAGAATATTTTTTGGCTCAAGTTTCGTTTACCTGAAATTGGTTATAAGGAAAGTATCTAGTTTTACATATTCTAGGAGCTTTTCTAAATAACGGAAAATAAGAATTTTGCTGCGGAAATGCGTCATTTCCGTTCTGCACAGTTTAGTATACCTGAAATCAGTTACATGAAAACTTTGCATTGCATCTCATCCCAAACTCTTTCCCAAGCACGAAAATGTTAAAATGTGTCTGCGGAAATTTGTCATTTTCATTTTCTGCGGAAATTTTGTATAGTTTAGAATATCTAAAATCAGTTACACAAAAAAAAAACTTTGATTTACATTCTAAATTCTTCTACATTTTTTAAGTAACGAAAACGAAGGCATGATTGCAGATGGAGGCAAAATAATCGATGGCATTATTGCGGAATGCTCGTATATATTTGTTCGATTGCCTGACTCAAGAAAGGATCATCCTTCTTTGTTTATATTCCTTGAAGTTCTCAAAGATATGCAGACAGATACTTATATGAAACTTCGTGACTCAGACAAATTATTGAGATTATCTAAAAAAATTTCGGGCTGTCATGTATACGGGTATAAAATGTCGCTGACAATACGATGCGTTCAGCCGTTATTTTTACATTCCGCAATCGTGCCCTCACTTCATTTTGTGAAAAACTGAATACTAATGTTTCGTCCGCAATCGTGCCGCGCCCTGGAAAAGCGCTCAAAATTTCCGTGAAAAATGTAAATGACAGATTTCCGCAGACAAATTTTTACATTTTTATCTTGAGGAAAAAGTTTAGAATATAAATCAAAGCTTCTTTTTTATGTAACTGATTTCAGGTAAACTAAACTATACAAAATTTTGTCGGAAAATTAAAACGACAAATTTCCGCAGTAACATTTTGGCATTTTGGTGCTTGGGAAAGCATTTGGGATGAGATGCCAAGCAAAGTTTTCATGTAACCGATTTCAGGTATACTAAACTGTGTATGAAAATGAAAATAACGCGTTTCCGCAATAAATTTTTTCATTTCCGTTGTTAAGAAACACTTCTAGAAAAGATTTCTTTTCCCTTTAAAGTATTTTTACCCCACCCAGCACCCCTATTCGCTCCAAGATCCCGCAAGCTTCTAAATTAAAAAAAAAAAAAAAAGGGGTGTACAATGGAAATGACGCATTTCCGCAGGAAAATTTTTCATTTCCGTTGTTAAGAAGGGCTTCTAGAAGGCAATCAAATATTTTTTTTCCAAATAACCCATTTCAGGTAAACAAAACTTGCCCCCAAATTTGAGAACATATTGACATATTTTAAAATATTTAAAAGAAACCTACCCTACAAAGAGATAGCAGATTCATACAAGTCGTACAAATGTAGAAATCATAATCTGGCAGACATCCTAACTATAACAGTTTACTTTACCATGTATAGAGAAGACAGAGACATATAATAATATGGATATAGCACTTACTTGCAGGTACCAAGTACCTAAGTGCTTCTGCATACAAATTAGATGTGTAAGATGATATTCATTAACTACATATGCCTAAAATGTAATTTTAAATTTTTGTCATTAATAATTAAAATATAATAATAATCACAGTTGAAGGAGAAAGAAATCCGAACAGCATGAAAGAAGTCCCTTACTGGTGGATATTACTACATATACATACTTTGGTTTCAATAACCTTCCCAAACTAGTACCAAAATTTATAATATTTATTCCAAAAACGTAGGAGGTACATCAAAGTTATTCTTAAATCATTCCCCACTTTGTTAACAGTGTGATGCCTAAATGGTTCCCACCACTAGAAATTGCAACTTTAAGGATTTTTTATGTAACAATAACTTAAAATGCTAGTTGGGTTATTATTGATGTTAAATATTTACAAAACGGTTTTTTCCTATTTTAGCATCATATTGAAAATTCTTTATAGACACTTTCTATTTTTTATAAAAAATATAAATCTACGTGCCGAGAAACAGAAAACATTTTTTTCCAGAAGATATATGAAAATAACTTATAGGATCCAAAATTCAATTTACAAAGTATGTTTTCATTAAACTTTCAGTCGCTATCTACCCATCTCTATTTTTCTTATTATAAAAGTATAATAATGTATGTATGTATTAGCTAGTACCATTCCTGGTCCATCTGTTTTCTTCTCAAAGTAAAATGTCAAGTTGTTTCTTAAAATTTGGAGAATATTGTTATATTGTTTAATCATATAAATAGAAACAAGTTAAACTATTTTACCACATATTGAATTTGAAAGTTGAGTTATTGAGTATATTGGTAGACAGCAATTACTTTAAAGTTTAAGATAAATCTGCTTTAAGATATTAATCTGATAAGAACAGATATTATACATTAATCTATGTCAAAGGTTGAGAAGAGGATTTCTGCCATCCGATATTCTGTGATCTTATTTTATGAAACAGCTGGCAACATCGCAAGTGAAGAACAAGACAGCTCGAAAAATCTGTGTTTAGGATCAGAGTTGAAACTTATTGCAGAAATACATAATTTTACCCTTTTTTTTTTCTTACAAAACATTGTTTTTATATATATTTGTTTCTTTAGATGTATACTACAGAAAATCTTTTTCCTTTTGTGTAGTTTTACCCCACCCAGCACCCCAATTTACTCCCAGGTCCCCAAAGCTTCTAAACTGAAAAAATATGAAAAAACACAGGTAATTTTGTACTCATCATACAAAGTATAAAGTGTCTCTATAGAGAAAAATTTTTAGTATAATGTAATAGAGAAAAACTATTTTGTAAACTGTTACCTTATTGAAGGCTATAGTTCTAAGGCACATTAAGGAAAAACAAACTTTGTATGGAAAAAATTATGACATTTTATGATAAGCATCTATTGACCCACCTTTTGGCGCAATTTCTTCTAATTTGTTTGCATTATTTACTCTGTCTTTTTTTATATCAGGAAAGCCAGCAGTTTCTTTGTTTTTTTAGATGTATACTACAGAAATTGTTTTCCTTTTTGTATAGCTTTACACCACCCAGCACCCTAATTTACTCCCAGGACCCGCAAGCTTCTAAACTGAAAAAATACTAAAAAACCAGTGGTTTCTTTATCTCCGAGTTAATTTTGTACTCTTCATACAAACTATAAAGTGTCCCTATAGAGAAAATTTTTTAATATAATGTAACAGAGAAAAACCATTTTGTAAACTGTTACCTTATTGATGGCTATAGTTTTAAAGCACATTAAGGAAAAACGAAGAAACTGGAAAAAATTATAACATTTTATGATAAGCATCCATTGACCCACCTTTTGGCACAGTTTCTTCTAATTTCTTTGCATTATTTACTCTATCTTGTTTTATATCAGGAAAGCCAGCGCTTTCATCTTTAAAGCAAACACCTTTACTATTCACATTTTCCACCCTATCATGATCATGTATTTCATCCTGTGAAATGTATTCAAAATTTTGCTCTGCATCATTGGTGTTGTTTTTATTTTGAGCTTGTGTAATGCCAAGCAGAACACCAGTATTATCACCTCTCTTACTTCGATTTTGTTTATTGCTTGATTCTACTTCTAATGAAGTGATATTTTCAATTTGGGAAGGAGTTGTTGTACCGTCATCTACTAGAGTCTGCTCTATAATTTCATTACCTATTATTTCTGTGTAAAGGTCTTCTTGAAAACTCTCTGTATGGCAACACTTGTTCTCTATGCCTTCTGTCAAGGGTAATACAGATTTGAGTGTTCTGTCACTTGACTCACACATCTGTTTGAATTTATAAAAGTCCATAGATTTGTCCATGCACGAGATACATATATTTTCTGGCAAAAGATCTCCATCTCTTGGCTAAAAATAGATGGATAGTAGATACATATATCAAATACCTACTCTATTTAAAAAATGAATTCAAGCATTAATAAAAATAACAGTAACAATGTATACAGCTACGTCTCTTTAAAAAATGTAACAATAAATGTTTTATATAATCTGCAACCAAGACACGTATAAGCTATGACCTATTTTTCAAATAATATATAATTTCTCACCTTAATACATGATATTTCTGAAATTATTTGAGCAGCATCTGAAAAATATATATTTATCAACGTGGCATCTTCCTTAAGACATATTCTACATATTTTATTAAAGTCTCTTAGACCCAAGTCAACCATTTTTATACCTTTAACAATCAAATAAAATAAATAAAATTAAAGAAATAAAGATAAATAAAATTTATATTTATAGGCAACACTAAACAATCCATGAACGGAACTTGAAATGTGACGTAATCGGAAAAACATATGATTCAGTGCCTTTCATGTCGGTTTTCGTATCTTTAGTTGAATTAAAATATTACCGTCAGTTGGGTTAATTTTATTTTTGGCTTCTTTTATTATAGAATCTGTAAGTTTCAACAGAGTGTAATCATAATATTAAGGAATATTGTAGAATGTTTATTATTTAATAAAATGAAATGCACTTTCAAATAGAAACATTCACTAACACACCCTAAATCCTTGGCCACACCCGCCAATCACAACACTTTAGATTGTGCGCGGTTTTAAATTTGATTTTCGATTATTTGAAGTGTGGTTTTATTGCTTTAATGATGGTTTTATAGACGAACCTGGGCTAACCTAACGCTAACGGGACAGATCCTTACAGTATAGGTTTCGTTAAAAAATCTTTGTTTTAATATAGACTCATGATCCGATTGGCGCTAATATGCATTTTTATTAATTATAGGTTTTGTCAAAAAAAGACACAGAAAGTCATCCGCCTGAATAAGGATCCGAACACATGCGCAATATCCAAAGCAGAGTATGCTCTACCACCGAGCCAGGAAGTCCATCCTCCATTTCATTGCCAGGAAGTTCAGGGTTGCCAACCGTCCTCTATTCCAGAGGACAGCCCTCTTTTTTACACACGAAATCTAAAAAATACTCGTTTATCACTACAATGCTTAATAAAATTGTCAGTCTGACAACAAGGAGTCTTTCGCTACTCCCACTCGTGCGTACGTCCACGTGAATTTTGCCGCTTCGTCTTTGCTTGACATAAGCGTGTTGGTATAATATTATCACTTCTCTGACAGTTTCAATTTATTAATCTATTAATAATTATAAATATCAGGGCGAGTTCTAGTAATAGTGAAAGTGATGACGCACAGGCAAATATTTATGGAAGCGATAAACATTTTTATATATTGCATATTATGAAATAAAAAGTTTTGTAGAAAATTGCTTGTTTTATTTTAACAAGTTCTCAGTATAAATATTTTTGCGGCCCAGACGCACGCCAAGAAAGTAAGAAAGACCATCAGCTGCATAACGTTTACGTAAGTTTTGGGTGAATTCCGGCGAAAATTTGGGCGTGACTTCAAAACATTTTTCCCCTCCCTCCGACCACTATTTTTTATTTTGAAAGTTCGCAACCCTCTATATATATATATATATATATATATATATATATATATATATATATATATATATATATATATATATATACATATATTTATATATATATATATATATATATATATATATATATATATATATATATATATATATTGATATATATAATATATATATATATATATATATATATACAGGGTGTTAAAAAAGTATAAACTTCAATATATATTCCTCGATTATATATATATATAAAAAGTATATATAAATATATTCTGAAATAATAGTTTTCAATATACAGGGTGTTAAATTTATATAAAAAAAATGTTTTTATATCATAACTTTTATACCACTCTATATATTTTTATATAAATTTGGTATATCTTTTACCTATTAAAGAGCAGTTTTTGATGCAAAAGTATTTTTTAAATTTCTACCAGTGGCGTTCGTACGGAGTTTGGACAGAATGTTTATTAAGAAAAAAATGATACGCCACTGCTTTTTCTAAAAACAAAAATTATTTTTGAAATTCCCATTTAATTTTAAGCAAATTTGGTCTCTAGACTTACCTTCGTACGACGCACAATTTTTATGTAAAAAAATAAAAACAATTTTCATCCATCTACTGCAATCCGAATCCAATTTGCAAGGATAATTTTTTGTAAAATCCGCTACTGTTTAATTTTTATGAAACATACCTATTTGGAAGTGGGCACGCGTAATGCTGTGGTTAGAATAAAACATTAAATAAATAAAAAAAAACTAAACAACACCAAGACGTTTATTAATAAAATAATTGTAAACCAAACATAACTTAACCAATCTTACAAATAATAATTTCACAGAATTTAATTTTAAAGTAACTGCTGGAAATGGCCTCCCCCGACTTCAATACATGCGTTTGTACGCCTTATTAGCGACTGGCGAACCCTTTCGAAAATACCAGGAGTGTTCCTAATAATTTCACAGGACTCTTCTATCCGATTTCGTAGATCGTTTTCGCTTCGAGCTGGTGTTGTGTAAACTAATGCTTTAAGGTGTCCCCAGAGAAAGAAATCTATCGGATTAATATCAGGTGACCTGGGTGGCCAAAATTGTGGTCCTGCACGCCCAATCCAGCGATCGGTATAATTTTGATCTAGGTACTGACGTGCCACTAAATGAAGTGCGGTGGAGCACCGTCATGCATAAACCACATAGAACGCCTTTGCCTTAGTGGAACATCTTCCAAAAGTTCAGGTAAAACATGTTCAATAAATTGTCTATACTCCTCACCAGTAAGCCTGCTAGGCAGATAAGTGAGGCCCGATAAGGAAATCTCCTATAACTCCAATCCAAACATTTACAGAAAACTGCTCTTGGAAATGATTTTCAATTATGGCGTTATGAAAGTTTATGATTGCGTTACGGGAAAAACATGCCTCGTCCGTAAACAACACCTGAGATAAAAACCTTGGATTTTGCATTAACTTATTTCCTACCCATCTACAAAAAGCCACTCTTAGCGGAAAATCTCTTGGCAAAAGAGCTTGGACACGTTGCGAATGATATGGATAAAGTTGTTGATCCTTTAAAATTTGCCATACTAATACGTGAGTAATGTTTAATTCAGTCGCAATTTTTCTCGTACTAGTTTCTGGGTTTTCATTAATTGCATTTAGGACAGCTTCCTCTATCTGAACCGTTCTTACTGTTCCTGGTCTCCCTATAAGGGCAGCAGACTTCTTAAAACTACCCGTTTCACAAAGTTTGGAGTGAATATTTGCAAAAAATTGTCTGTTAGGTAGTGGACGGTCAGGATATCTTTCTTGATACATCCGTCTAGCGGCGCGAGCGTTACCATCAGCCATTCCATACACGAAATGCATGTCTGCCATTTCACGGTTTGTAAACTGAACCATTTTTACCGAAAGAAAATTAAATAAACTTTTATATTTATTAATAGTTTTGACAACTGTCATATTGTTATAAACAAACGAAGAACTGTCGTAAAGCCCACCTACAATTTAGGTATCTTTATATATAAATTGCAGTATTGTTATTCTATTAAAAAAAATATATGAGGGTTTAATATGATAATAAATTAAAAAAAGGAAAATTATATAAATACAAATCACAAGTATAGATATATATATAGATATTTATAATTATTTCTTTTTATATATATTACGCGTGCCAACTTTCAAATAATATGTTTAATAAAAATAAACAGATATATAAAATTACCATTGCAAAATATATATGATTTTTATATATATATATATATATTCTTTATTATATATATATATATATATAATATATATAAGAAATAAAAAAAAACCTTTTGCATCAAACACTAATGGGTAAAAGATGCACACCAAATTTGATAAACATACCTATATATATATATTTTTTCTTATTTATATAAAATATTCGTTTTCATATATATAAACTTTTGTCTTAGATATATATAACACCCTGTATATATATATATATATATGTATATATATATATATATATATATATATATATATATATATATATATATATATCGAAGATTGAATTACATATTATGCCCCCCTTTTTTCTAGGAAGGGATTGGATTTACTCGTTTACAAATAAATATAATTTTATTATTTAAAATTCTAAATATAAAACATGTATCATACGCTATGTCAATTCTTGACAGTTTTCCAGAAAATGGCGAATGAAACTTCAAAATTGTCAATGAATAATTCCGTTTTCTTTGAAAAACAATTGAAGATAAATATAGTTAAATACTATGTTGTATATTATAGCATTAATTTTATTCAATGTGACAATTAGGATACTTCCGGTTTACCCGGAAACGACTCGAAAAATCACCTTCAAACGATATTTTTTCGTTTTATTTTAAAGGGACCACCTATAAAATCAAAATATAATTATCCAAACAATTTTTAGATTTTCCCTACCTTTCACCCATACCAAATACTTTTTGAAATATTTTTATTTAAACTATGGGATTACATTTTTACAAATAAGGCGGATAAACCAATGGAACTAAAGCTATACAAGTAATAAAAAACCAAATAAAAAAAGAGGATTATCTATAGATCAGATTTGCAAAACGTGCGTCAACTTCATGCCACATTCTAACTCTATTTTGAAATTCTTCTAGAACATGTTCTATTTGTCTTAGAGCTTTTTCCTCCATCGCTCTTAAGAACCGATTAATAAGATCCAACTCTCAAGCCGAAGAATCTGCATATAAAGGCGGACTCAGACGACTGATATACTAATAATCGTCACTTGTAAACACTTGTTATGTCATGTGCTTGGCCTACTTGTACAAATATTCGGCAGTTGTTTATTTGCCATGGGTTGGCGGTAAATATGACAAAAGGCAATGTGTAAATGTATTCAAACGTTTGTCAAAAAAACTTGTCAAATACGCCAGTCGTTTGAGCCCATCTTAAGGACTATGGCCATGAATTTTTTGTTTCGTTTCAAATAGGGTTACCAGATGTCCTCTTTTTACCAGACATGTCTTCTTTTTGAGCATGTATCAGGGGGTTCGGTATGTATTTTACAAATTATTCGAATTGTCCATCCAATAACATTTTTCTACAGACTTTATTCTAATACAATAGGTATGCGATTTTTTGGTTTGAGGATATGTTAGTTGTTACCCTGGTACTTTTTTTTAGTCAGTTGTCGCTTGAGATCCACCTCTAAAAAATTGTCCTCTTTTTTGCCGAGAAAAATATATATTTTTTTTAAGTTGTCCATAAATAAATCTAGTTATTAAAGAAATACTGTCATCTTGGCCAAGCTTCATCAAGATTTTATATAGAGTGGATATTTCTTTTTTAAAATAAAAAGAGTGAACTTTTTTTCAAATTGCACATTTGGTGTCTTCATCAAAAACTGTTGCTAGTCTTTCTTAAGAGGTTCCATTTGACCTGCTGACTTTCCAATTCCAGTCATTTGGGGACATTGTTCAACAATTTCTTGTACAGTATACATTTCTGAAACAGACTATAAATATTACATCTCTTGAGAAGTGTAGATCTTTCATGGATACCTGGATGCTTTATAAAATAGATAATTCCTTTATTGATTGTCCTTATTTGTCTCAGAAATCTAAATGTTCCTCAGAAAGCTTTATATACTAATAACGTATTTAATAAAAAGTTTCATCGAACTAATTTTGAATCAAGATTGTGTTTAGTAGATGTTGTAATTTAATTTAGACATCTTTAACTTTAGATTACATAGTTTGAAAAACAAATTATGGAAAATAATTTTTTACAAGCAATTTGTTGCTTAAGTTTTGTTTGAATATTTTTTGAAATATACTCTGTGTCCGAGATAAGGAGGGCCACTATGGGGATTTTTAAACGGTATTCAATTTGGTTAAATGGGAGAAAAGTTATGTAATAAACTTAGGTCTAAGAAAATGATGTTTTCAAATTCCTGAAACATTTTTCGGATTTTTGAGATATTTTGAAAAAAATATATTTTTTGATTTTACGATATTTTTTTCTGGCGTTATTAGATTCAAGCGAAACCAATAACACTTCTCCACAGAATATCTTTTAATGCTCTTTAGACGACGTTATTAGTTTCTTAATCTGACGTTTCGTTTTTGTGACCATCATCAATATATTTTTTGTACGGCCCTGATATTCTGAATTTTTAAAAAAAATTTCTATTTCGAATTCAACGAAGTATAGACACTTTATGGTTTAAATGCGTTTTAGTCTTTTTTTCTTGCCTTACACAAGAAAATTCCTATAGTTCGGACCTGTACATAGTTTAGTTTTCTTCAGTTTGGTTTAATTTCAAAGAATAAACTTAGCCATAACATATGACAAATTTATGTCATTTAGGTGTTTAATAATAATCTAGTGGTTGAATTGATGCCTAAAATAGAATAAACAAAGATCAAATACAATTAATTTAGCAGAAGATCTATTTTAAAAAGCAAAAGGGAATTAACAAAACAACTAAATTTATATAAATTTCAAAAAGATTTCCGTCGTACTTTCTAATAGATATTCACCTTCTAACCGTTGATTCAACAATAAAAATTTTAGTAATATTAGCAAAGGCTTCCAAATAACCCCCTTATTTCTTGTTCTGTAGCAAAATTTCGCTGATACATATTGAACCCCCATAAAAAAATCAAGCGGGGTTATATCGGGTGAACGCGCTGGCCATAATGCGTGCTAATCATTCTCTGGAAATCTCAAAAAAATATTAACGGCTCTAAAAACCATCTTGCTGCATCAACAGTTAAAAATAGAGGCATATTATCGAAGCATCCTCTAAATCATTTTGCAGCAATATATTTATGTCAGGCTGTGGTTGTAAATAAATGGTCCTAGTAATTGTGTAATTCAATACCAACTGGATATTAAAACCAAAGCGGTTTGGTGCCTCGACGTTTTGTTTAAACTTTTGGTTTCAGACCAATGAACATTTCGTCTATTGAAAATACCGTTATGGTAACCATACTTTCATCAGACCATATTATGTAATATGGAAAAACATATTCTCCTGTTTTCTTGTGTAACACAGAATGAGCGCGCTATTAAATCGTTGGTCGAAAAAAATTCTGTACTTATATATATTTTGTTTTTGTAAATACAATGCGTCTTTGATTTTGTATACCAACATTTCGTTCGACCAATCGGACTGATGTACTTTTTCATACCGCCAACAAAACATTATTATATTTCTTCACTCTTCTTTTGTCGCGAAACTACATTTTTTGAAAGAACCATTTGCTTTAAGGTTTGCCACTAATTTGCTAAAGGTCCTTTGATTTTGCTGTCTTTTTATATTTTAAAATACAAACGCTCCGCAACAGAACAATTTCTGTTGGATGAAATGAAACACGCCACCATGTCAAACTGTTCTTCGTTAGAAAACATAATTTAAAAAATGACTGTTATTGTGTTAAATTTGGTATAATTGTCAATAATTTGCTGACATTCAAATTGTATTAAGGCTTTTTTTTGTTTTCCCCGCCTGCTTTTCTTTAATAATTGTCAGTAACGTTGATTTTTTGACACATTTAGCCATTGTTAATGTCTTTAGTCATGTCTTCTATTAATTAATTTTTGCGTATGTATGTATTTGGAAAATTATCGTCGTTCATACTGCGAATGGTACACGAGAAAATATGCAGCTTTGAATTTTTCATATGACTGTATGATTACGAATAAAATGATGTTTTTATATTAGATGAAATGTCCATTATTGGCCTAAAACTAATCTACATTAAAAAAAAAGTCAAGTCGTCAATACTATTTCGGTTTTCATATGAGACAGGTCCGTATAGGAATTTTCTTGTGTAATTGCAAGAAAAAAAGACTAAAACGCAATTAAACCATAAAGTGTTATACATCGTTTTCGAAATAGAAAGGGCTTTCAGAATCTGATATCAGAATATCAGGGCCGTATTTAAAAAAATGAAGTTGATGATGGTCCCACAAAAAGAAACGTCAATTCAGAAATAATAACGTCGTCCTAAAGAGCATTAAAAGTTGCTGTGGAGAATTGTTATTGGTTTCGCTCAGGGCAAATAATAACGCCAGAAAAAAATTTTTAAAATCAAAAAATCCAATTTTTTCAAAAATAAAAAAAATAGAAAAACAGGAATTTGAAAATATTTTCTTAGACCCTTGATTACGCAAAAATTGTATCTCTTAAAAACTCCCCATAGTTGTTATCTCGGAAAATCTTAGTTTTTAGTTCTTTTCTTATTTTGGTATATTTTATTTTTGTTCATTATGTAACATAAACTTAAGATATGAAAGAACTAAGATCATAAAGTATTTAATTGTAACTATAAATAAAATGTATATTTATTATGTAATAGATTAGGTATTGATTATAAGGAGAATTAAATAGAGAATCAATTATACTAAAACACCAGATACATTCAATAAGAAATTATTTTTAGTGAAAAACCAATAGAAAATTCAGTAATATATTTTTTGTATTACAATTAAAAATATACAAATGCAACTTGACTTTTAAATAATGTTCAACATATTGGTTCAAGGCTATAGTTCAGAACTAAATCTAAATTTTCTTCCAGTTGTGTTGGTATATCACTGTGTAAAAAAGATATAACTGTCTAAGGAATCGTATGCCAACTATAATGAGCTGATTGAAAACTCCCAAAATGATCAGAAATATCAATGCAATCACATCTATAATCTTTGGTTAAGAAAATATGTTAGATTTCTTATCGATGTAGCCGTTACTTGATGGAAATTCATTATATAGTTTAAACCGTTTAGTTTATTAATTTCCACTTATTTATTTCTGCTTGATAGCTGTTTCGACAAAAGTGTCTTTGTCAAAAGCTAACTTAAAACTAACACAAAATCTGTCCCAAATATAAAAAAAAATTATATAAAAATCATAATGGTATCAATAAAACAATCTGTTTACCCACCTCGTCTACTTTAGGTATAAAGATTTAACAGAGGACCATTTAAGTGAATTTAATTAAGTCCAACTGGTCATTCAATATAATATTTATTTTCCTCTTCTTGATTTCTAAACTTTCCAAATGGTTCAATTTGTAGCTTTTATTAGCCTTAATGCAAAATTTTATAGTTTTTAAATGTATGATTTGCTTCTATTAAATGTTTAGTGTAACTGGAGTCTGTTTTTTCTTTATTATATGAGGATTTGTGTTCTTTTTACGTTTATTGAAAAATCAACCCGTTTGGCCAATGTAAACTTTATCACAGGAACCACATTCTAAGTATACCTCTGATTTTTTAGATTTATCAGACTTGGATTTGTTATTTTTAATATATTTCCCTAACGTATTATTTGTACAGAAAGCAACTTTATAATCTGCTCTCCTGAGATGTTTACTGATTTTAGAGCTAATTTTGCCTGTATATGTTATTGTATTAAATTTGGCTATATCTTTTAAATTATTTGGATAGATTAAATTGATTGCTTTTTTATATTGTTTTTTATTTACTATTTTGTCCACTATATTAGGACGATAGCCATTGTTAATGGCAATCTGCTTTATAATATTCAATTCTTTATTATAGTTATCAAATGACATAGGTATACTAATTAAATGATGTACAAAGCTGTTGAAAGCCATTTTATGTGCAAAAGGATGATTTGATGTTTTATGTATTGTTATATCTGTGTAAGATTCAAATTTAAAATACGTAAAATGAGAGGGTTTCATCAATGTGAGAGTGATAGGAGTTGATTTTGAATTATCAAAATATTTATTGGTCTTCCGCTCAAATTGTTTAACTGTTCATTAGAACTCTGAATGAAGTATAGACCATACAAACAGACAAAATCCAATAACAGAGAAGCGAGAGCTGGGTCGTTTTCTTTGAAGTTTGGTGTCTGAACAACTCATATCCATTAAACATTTTGAATACATTTTAAAAAGAATAAAACCTATCAAAGTAAATAAAATAGAAATACAATACAAAATCTATTTTCAATTCAGAAAAATTACAAAAACTGAGGTTGTTATATAAAATACGTTTCTAGCAACTTTCCATATTTGTACTTTTTTTTTGTTGCAGTCCAATAAAGATTATTTTATTATTATTTTTTTAATGGTTAATTGGTAAGTCAAGGCAAAAGCTTACATACTGAATTAAAATAATAACAATTACTATAATCGAAATTTTTAAATGGTCAAAAACAATACAATCTAAAAAATCCATGATCACAATTAAAAATAAAATTAAACTTGATATTTTAAATGCCTTTTCTAGCTTTAATGTTTTTATAGTTCTGATTTCTATTAGTACATGGTTAAATAGGTTTTCATACAACCACTTACGAAACTGACAAAAAACATACTGTTAACTGAACAAGAAAGTACCATATACAAACAAATATTGAAAAAAAAATTAAATAAATAAATAAATAATCTTTTATTGGATAAGTATAAACACCAATACAATGAGCGTTTTAATATCCACCAGACAAGCATATAATTATATATTACAAACTAATATGACATCCAACATTAAGTTAAAGGCTTCTCTGCGAATGAATTAAATAGTCTCTAATTTTATGTTTAAAAGTAACTAGTCCAGCCAGTAATAAAAACAGGATTTAAAAAATTCTGTGTTGTGTTTGGGTATATTAATAATTTGCCCATACCTTGTATTAACTTAATTTCGCCCCACCTCACCAAAAAGTCATTAAGATGGTCTGCCAAGGTATACTGTCTTGTAAATTAGGCAGCTCATGTGCAAAAACCTCCTCTGACCCATATTACAGCTATATGTTGACTGACATGATGTGTCAGACCATGAATATAATATTTAATATATGAATTCTGGATCCTGTAAAAACATTATTGCTTGGGTTTTCTGAGGATTAAGTATAAGAGTTGTGGACTGTCCAATGTGAAATTCTAACCAAGTCCTTGCACACTGCCAAAACACCTTTTCCAGTTGTGTTTCCTTGTATATCTGCAAATCATCCGCGTACATATGATAGGAGCAGTTTCTGAGGACACTATCAAAATCAGAAATAAAAAAGTGAAACCAATCTGGCCTGTTAGACAGATAGCTTTTAAACTTTTTTAAGGGCAGTGATCCTGAAACACCCTCGAATTTCAGACCAATGTCGCTTCTTCCAACACTTTCAAAAATTATTGAAAAACTTGTCAAAAAACGTATCACCAGTTTCTTGAGTGCCCATAACATATTAATAAATACTCAATTTGGATTTCAAACTGAAAAATGTACTAATGATGCTATTTTTTCTTCGACTTAATGTTGGAGAGGTTGCAGTGGCAGTATTCTGCGATCTGACCAAAGCTTTTGATTGTGTAGACCACAGAATACTTCTTAGCAAACTTGAAATTTAGGGTTTAAGAGGTACAGTCTTAAAGTGGTTAAAGTCTTATTTGTAAGATCGTCATAAATCAGTCACATTTAATAATGAGAGATCCTCAAAATTATCAATAAGTTCTGGAGTACCTCAAGGTTCCATCCTTGGACCTCTACTGTTTCTAATATATATAAACGATTTATCAAATTTAGATATATCTGGATCCTTTACAATGTTTGCCGATGATGTTTTGTGGCATTTCAAGTCTCCTGGTCTGTTGGAAAACAATATTACTTACGATCTTGTAAAACTTAAAAACTGGTGTGATGCTAATTATCTTACCCTTAATATATCTAAGACAAATATTGTAAGTTTTAAGTATCAGTTGGAGGATGTGGTAATGAATGACGAGCAGATACGCTGTGTAAAATATAATAAGTTCTTGGGTTTGTTTGTTGACGAAAAATTAAAATTTGAACATGTTTCACAACTGTCCACAAAGCTTTCCAGGGGATGCTTCGCATTAAGAGTTATAGCTCGTGAAATGGCACATGAACAGTTAGAAATTTTTTCTTTGCTCTGATAGAATCTCATTTGCGATATGGTATATGTTTCTGGGGATTTTGTCCAGGTTATTTATTTAACATAATTTTTCTTTTACAGAAAAGAGCATTGCGATTCATGTTACAAGTGAAACCAAGAGACTCTTGTAAACAATTATTGATTCAAAATAAATTACTGACACTTACAAGTATATTTATTCTCGAGACAGCCAGTCCGATTTTTTAAAAATTTAGAGAGGAAATTCAAACCACACCAGCTTACATGACTCGCAATACCCATATAACAGCGCTTCCTATACCAACTTCCACTTTAGTTAAGAATTCGGTAATATATAATGGGAAAAAAATATTTAATCACCTTCCAAAGGCTATAAAAAAAATTGACTCTTTTAGGAAATTTAAAAAGGAAGTTAAAAGTATTTTATTGAGTCGACCTTACTATTCACTGACAGAATATTTTAATGATTCATTTTAATAGTACTGTTTTTGTATGTTGTTTTTAATAAGCTTAATATTTGAATCTCATTCTGAGATCTTATTTTATACGTATTTTATTTTGTACAGGTTTTTATTATATGCTAAACTAATTTTTATTTAATGATTTTTTAGTGTATTTGTAAAGATTGCCCGTATTTTAGTGTATTTGTGAAAATTGCCAGTGAATGGATAGATTGTTATAGTCGTATATCTCTAAATAAATAATTTAATTAGATTGTAATTTTTTATTTTAAGTTCTGTTTGGCAATGAGATTTTCATCTTTTGATATTAAAGCTATATTTGACTTTGACTTGAAACCAACCATTGCCTTTAATATTAATAGAGGCCAGTTTAGACAACAATAAATCTTGGCTTATAGAATCAAACGCTTTGGTCATATCAATCAAGACAAGCGGACAATAATTACCATCGATTCAAGCATTTAGTAATATCACTTGTTATTGTAAATAGAGAAGTAGCACAGCTGTGTTGAGGTCTAAACCCTGATTGAAATTTGGGCAAAATATTAGGCATGGTGACAATGGTCATTACCTGATGTCTCATAGAGTTCCTGATTCAAGAGAAAAGTTTATTATATTTGTAAGTAGTAACAAACAATGGGAAACACATAAGCTCAACATTTGTGCAGAGATACCATCTGTACCTTTAACAGTGCTCCTAATGGATGATAGACAGTCAAAAACATTGTCTACCTCAACCAACTGAAACCTAAATGAACCCCAACCCGCTGCGCCATTAGGAACAGCATCAAAGGTAGATTATTCAATTCAGCATTAGGGACATTAACAAGCAAAGAGTTATTAATAGGACTCTATTAATAACTCTTTGCTTGTTAATGCCCTCATGCTGAATTGAATAATCTACCTTTGATGTTGTTCTCTCAATTTTTAATTTTTTTCCAAAAGTGTTTTGTATTGATTTTAAAGGTGTAGTAAGCTGCTTTCTTAGCTTTAATGGCTGTGTGAAGATAATTTTTTAGATCAATATAATACTGTTTACTGCCAATTGTTTTAAGGTTTTTAAACCTAAGAAAAGCCTTATTTTTTAAGTTTATAAGGGTTTTTATATTCGGAGTAACCCAGGAGAGAGGAGTGGGATCAGAATAAATCTGATCTACTGAAAGGAGAGCTGTGCCTATTCACAGACGGCTCCAAAACCAATAAAGGTGCAGGAGCTGGAATCCATGGGGTAAGGCCCAAGGTTGTTCTATCAGTAAGCCTGGGCAAAAACAGCTCAATATTCCAGGCTATCGAATTGTGTGCTACAATGTTGCAGAATCAACAAATAACACAAAACAACAAAAATATTCTCGGATAATCAAGCCGCCCTTAAAGCACTTGAAGTCACTGTACATCCAAAACAATTTGGAACTGCCAAAAGGCACTTGTTGTCCAGGGAAGCGACAATAAAATCGCTCTTATCTGGATACCAGGACATGCAGGTTTGGAGAGAAATGAGTCTGGGGACCTTCTAGCAAAGAAAGAAGCAGAGACAAGATTCGTGGGACCTGAACCAGCTTTAGGAGTAGCCCACGAAACGGCCAAGCGCACAATTTTGGACTTGGCTGAGAAAAAAGCTAATCTCTATTGGCTTGTAATGATAAGACTCATTGAGGATTTACAGTTGCTTGGGGAAGTGTGAACATAGGTGTGAGCCACAATAGACCACGGAGTCGCAGTGGAGGGTTGGTTTGATCCACTCAATTTTAACCTAACCTAACCCAGGGAGGCTTAGGTTTACCTAGTTTAAAAGTTTTCAATGAACAGTGTTTATCCATAACAGATCTTTTCTTTTTCTCTACATTGTATGTTTTTTTAGGAGACTTAAATTTATTACAGCATACAGTACAGTATATGGCCTCATAATCTGAAGGAACAGGATCACATGCAATTACTCCAGAGTTCACAATTAATTCAGTTCTATTAATTATGATTAATTAGAGTTTCAGAGTTATAAGCATATCTGGTAGCTGTAGAACTCAATTATCAAATTCAAAGTAATCTGCGGTGTTCTGAACCAGAAAATTAAATTAATATCACCCGCAAAGAGAAAAACATCACTATCTTCTTTAAACAAGATAGGTAATAAGTCATAAAAACACTGCAATTCTTCAACATATACACACATAATATTAGTATTAAAATATATCAAATATAAAATATAATAATTCTACTGAAAATTTACACTTGACTTGTAACAAAATTGTGGTTTTCAACACTTGTTATATAATATACTATTACACACCCATATGCTACATGTAGTTAATGTGAATGTTGATATATGAATGTGTCAACATTTTGCATTTATAATCTAGTCTCTTAAAATCCCTTATTAAGGTAAGACAAATATTAGACAATAATAAATTCAAAATAACAGAGGAAATACTAAAAAAGTTTATATATTTACCTTTCATGATTCGGTGAAAAGTTAAAAAAATGTATTTGAGATTTTTTTATGGTTTTGGAGAAACAACGATGTTGTACACAACAATAACCAGGCATTTTGGACAATATATTTACTCATAGTAACTTTTTGACTTTTGGACAGATATTAACAAGACAATATAACACTGCCGTAATGTAGATCTGACAGTAAAACAATATATAGACACATGATGGCAGCTTCGAAAAGGTACACATGAAACCAGTTTTTGTCGCTTCTCTATGATGGGCTTTTCTCAGATACAAATTTATATTGTTCATTTTTCAGTGGATTTTAGTTTAAAAATACATTTTAAAAAAAAAATTCAAATTATCATTTGAAACATAATTACCAAATGTAGAAATATAAAATGCTATGCCCAGATTAACTCCATCCATGACAAAAGGGTAGGTAAATTTGAAAAACAGGCTGATTAATAAATTTGACCAATTTATAAAATGCTTTTAATTTGAATATTTATACACCTTTGTCATAATTAGTCACATTAATTCTTTTGCTGAATGGAGATATCAGCAGACTATATCTTGGGTCTTGGAAAATAGGTACCTAACATAATTTTAATATGAATTGACCTATTCTCATTTGTTGCTTTTTAAAAGTGTAACAAACTGCAAAAAAAAAGAATTAATACACTCGATTCCACTCCCATAAATATTTAAACAAAAAAAATGTACATATTCATTTATGTACATTATTATTATATACACAAGGAATTCCTAAAAAACAGATCTGGCGATTAATTTTGCAAAATATAGTTTGGTATTAACTAAATACTTATTTGGTTATATATCAACTATAAAAATATTTATTTTTGGTAAAGGATACGAAACAAATGTCTTTCCCATTTTGCAAGCATGAAAAGCTCCGTCACAAGCAAATATCGCATGTACCAATAACTTATTTTTTTCTTTAAATTTTCCATGTTTGTGTTTTGGTTTTGAAATTTATTTTCTATTGTTTTGATTATCGACCATCAACCAATCTTTCGTTCGAAAGGAATGAGGAAGTGTCAATATGTCCGATATCCGTACGTATAAAATTGGGTTCTATCAACGTCTGTCAAGGACCGTTTGAATTTTAGTCCGGGCAAATAATGGTCGTACTGTCTTTTAAAAATGGAATGCATAAATGCCTTATTTTTTGCGTTTTCGTAATGACTCCATTTTGTTGTCTTTTCTTATAATAATTTTCCTTAAAACTTAATATAACTGAAGCTATTTGAAAGAAAGGATAAAGTGTTAGGTGAAATTATGACTATTCAGGCTCCTGGACTAAAGCCATTGCCTCTGATTTGATTGTTTACTTCCCGCACGTCCCAGCCATTTATTCTGTAATGTGTGTGTAGTATTTAGAACTCTTGAGCAGATTTGCATTTTATAGTTTTCCTAGAAAGTCCCATTCACATTAATTTGATTAATTAAACTCTATTTAAAACAGTGTCGGTTGGCGAATAATAATGTGTGCAATGTCTCCAGAATGGTTATATTTATTAATATTGGGCTTTTATATAGGTAAATAAGTGCTAAAATTCAACTGTAATATTTATAGATATGTTTTTAAATTATTTAATTTATAGTTTCTAAAAGTTCAGCAATTCGGTGCTATATATGCGGCCAAGGTGATGAAAATAGCGTTTCCTGTTTAAATTTTCAAACTGAGGACCCTCGATTTAGTAGAGACTGTGGTCCAGGCAGTCGAAGTTGCCAATTATCTAGGAAAGGTATGTTGTAGATACATGTTTTTTTCATTTCCTATACATTTTCTGATGAAAATTTATATCATTTATATTTCACTTAGATTAGAAATTTTTTTTGAGAGCACTGAGATGTCTGCACCTTTTACTCGTAATATAAATGATATCACTTTATCTGTTGTTATTTTTGAAATACTGAGGTAAAATGTCTTTATATATTATGTAATAAGCTGCTTAATTATCATTTCTAGCATATACAGGTATTGTATACCTGGGAGCTACTAGTTTACTATAAACAAATTTTCATTACAAATTCTCTTATTTATTGTTACCTTCAAATGTAATTTTATTTAAAATTTGAAATAAAAATCTCCAAATGCCAGAATATGGATAATTCTAATCACATAAATGTCATTGGATAATTCATTAAAATTGCTTAATAATTAAATGACCATATTCTCTAAAGTATATTAGATTTACTGGTGTTTGTCAGACCCAATACCTATTGGTATAATAAACCAAATTTCAAAAATCTTTTTGAGGTCTTATCCAAAATTTCTTAAATTCAATTGTGAGGATCTAGGATGCTGAAATTCTTCAGAATAATAGTTCTTACAGTAAAGAGCTTGCATTCTTTTTGTTTTTTCATAGTAGGTAGTCAATCTATTAGATAATAAGAATACAATCCAAAAAATGTTTGAAAGTTGACTAAATTCTACCAAATTATGCAGTTAATATGTATACTGAGTTGATTTTCAACATATGAATTAAAAAAAATATCACCTTGTTCGAAAATCATAGACATTAATTACTTCAAACATTAATCTCATATTATATAGTATGCCAAAAGGATCTGACACTAAAACGCACAGGGTAGGCTTAAGAACAGGCTGTTTCCTTGGATTTGCAGAGTTTTTAGTCAATCAACAATATAAAACAAAGAAAAAGTTACCTTATGGGTATGAGAACTAAATTTAATAAATAATATAGGTATTTCTAATAGATCTGCTGAGTTTCGAGTTAAAGGTAGGTAAAGCAAACAACATTTCTTTATATTAATTTTGTGATGTTAAGTATTTTCAAAAAATACTGATATGATATAGGGGAGGTAGCAAATTCACTGTTATTGTTTTTATTTTAACTCCTTAGTTTTTAAGATAATTAAAGGCCTTATTTTACTTACTGACAACACCAACTTTTCTTCTTAGGTAAAAAACTATAAATATTGTTACAAAAAATGTGATATAAAATAATGAGATTGAGAACTGACATTTTAACGGGATTTTATACCACAAATTAGACTTAGAAATATTTAATAATCAAGATACTTACAAATATGTACTCTCATATGTATGGAAAACACAACCACATGAGAAAAACACAACACAGCCAATGGCAGGAACCACAGACATAATATATTATATGAGTTATATGTATGTATAAAATAATCTATTATAGCTGTTATATATAAATACAGAACAATTTTTGCTAAGGCCTTTTTATTGAAAATGTTACATATATTGATAGGCAGTAAATTATATATTTTAAATCCAAAATAAATTAATGATTTTTAATTTAAAGTTGTATTACTATATAGAAGGGAAATGCTTTAAGTTGGCCTAATTCTAAGCATCTTACACATTTAATATTTTATCAGAGTACAACTCGGAGGTGTTATAAAGTCTAGGTTTTTTAAATATAATCTTTAGCAGATAATTGTGGATTATGTTAAAATGATGAAGATTATAGATTCTATTAAGGATTTATAAACAGTTACAAGAAGTTTCTCATTTAAGATATCTCATCACATTAAAATGATAAAAAGATGTCCTGTTTTTAATTATTGTAAGAGAAAATGCTACAAAATACGTTTTTTGAGGTTTGGTGGTATTCTGTTTGAAGGCAACTTCTGGGTAAAGGCAAATTTGCCAATTTTTATAGCCAAAAAAATTTAGTCTTTAATAGAAGTTGAATGTTTCAAATTAAATGAAAGTTTATGGTACAATTTTGATATCTGAACAGATTAGTAATTTGAGGCATTCTTTTTTAATTATTTATTAATTCATTATTACACAAGCACTGCAAATGTACACTGTCACTGGAATTCTATACAGAAAGCATACAGGTACAAGTAAAAAGATCCCAAAAAACAAATTAAAGTATCTGTTGCTTCCTTTGTTGTTTGGTTTTTTATTCTTTTAGTTTTTTGGACTTTTTATAGTCAAAATAAACAAATATATGTACTAATCAGTTAATCTTTGTTCACACTTTTTGAAAAAAGTATAAAATACGTAATATAAGTCATATTATTCATAAATAGTGGTATTTGATGACAAAAAGCTCCATAAACTGGTAAACCTAATTAACATTGTTAGGAAAATATGTTTCTTATATATTAAATTTTGACAAAATATTAAAATTAATTAGATTTTATATATGGACAAAAATTTCCCTACTTGCATGTTTAAAGTGCTTTTATAGTAATATATATTTTGAAAAAGATTGATAATGTCAAATACATATTTTTTTAAATATACTTATTTACTGTATCCAATGAAGTAATTTCCAGTTGCAATTTCACAAATTTACTAAAACCCTGGTTATGAATATTTTAAAAGCTGTAATATGGAAGATACTGTTCTGAATATATGTTAACCTTAATTGATAAATTTAAAAACAATTTATGCAAATGACACTCACTAAGCTTTAAAGAGTAAAGAGTCATGTTATCTGATAATTGATGTGCTTATATGCCTGTTAAATAATTAGAAAATGTTTCAGAATGTATTATTTATATTAAGCAGTTCTATTATTTTCAAGAACTTTTACCTTGAATGGGCTGTAGGTGGTATTTTGTATTTATTTATTTAAAATAAATGAATTCTTATTTAGTTAAAATAAAAACATACAATAAAGTTCTGTTGGCATTGCAAAATTTAATTTTCTTTTTAATTTTTAGTAAATGAAAATATCATACTTAGCAGGTCATGTGAAAGCCCTAAGTTAGATGACTGTCAGACAGCTAATTCTGTTGAATTCTGTTATTGTTCTAAAGATTTGTGTAATAAAATAAATCCCTCAGATGATGAAGAAGATGAAGAATTGCTGGAAGGTAAGTATCAAATTCTGTTTAAGTTACAGGGTATCATAAGGATTACAAATTAAAAAAACAAGAAATTTTTAAGGTTAAGGATATTTTTAAACTTACTATAAGCACTGGTTTTAAAGTCAGTGCTATATGTTCATGAAAAAACCCTGACTTTGATGAGATTTGAATTAATTTTAAAATATTCCACGTAAATTTATTAATTCTTTAGGTTTTATATACAACTTACTAAAATTTAGGGGTAGTAGAATGATGCTTTTTGAACATTAGCCGAAGCCACTGTTAGCTTTACTCTATATGTGGGTAAAAAGTGTTTTCAAAATATTTTTTATATACATTTGAGAAAACTAACGTTATGTTTAACAGATTAGGAATTAAAACTGTTAGGAAAATATTAGAAATTGACCTCGAGGTAATGGCCTTCATCCTAAAAAAATGGCAATACTGCTGGGTTTGAAAGGACCCCCCACACTTCCATTAGAAATGCTGTAATACTACTCCTGAACAAGTACTCAGTCGCCTTTTTTCTCAGGAATAGTGACCCATGATATTTCTCAAGGAATTCTATTATGTATTTGTTTCAGCCACTGGCGTAACTAGTAACGGGGGGGCAAGTGTATTTTAAAAATTGTTCTATAAGTATTGCAAGTTCTAAAATAAGATAAAGTTTTGTACATATTCACAAGTTTTCGTGATTTCAGTATACCTAGAGTTTCTTTAAAACTAAATTTTATACTGGACTAAACCTATAATTCAAAGATAGGGAAATACTATTTGTAATTAAAACATCTATATATTTAAAACATGAGGCGATTTTTTCTCTTGATTGCTTGTTCTTGACAAGTTTTGATATATTTTTCTTAAGTCTCAACCCCAGTACTTGTTATTTATTGTTTTATAATTTCCATATAAAATTAAGATTAAATTAATTATTTGGAGCACTTTTATTCTACTGGCAGCTAACTCTGTCAGAGTTTTCACCAATGACGGCTCGTACTTTAAAATTTAGGGTCGGCCGATGCTCAAGGCCAACGCATTTTCTGGAAAAGTTTTTCCTTTAAATGCATCAAAATTGCAGAGCTCGAGGAATTTAAAATCATTTAAACCGTTAAATCTATAGTTTATTTGTTGCTGAATTTGATCGATTACTTCATAAAAGAGGCGTCTGTATGATGTTTGAACATCTCCCACCTTGTTTGTGCGAAGACGCTTGGCTTGTGGCTCTACATTTAACGTCATCGTTTTCTCCCAAAATAGGTCAAAGTCATCTCTTTTTTGGCTTAACATGGACTTACAATCATCCTCTTTTTTTAGGCAAAAAGCAATATCATTTGTTTTAGTTTGTAATATATTAAAAACATTGTCCGAGAATGGAAATATTTCAGTTGTTTCATCCAGAACAATAGCAATGAACCGCGCCTAGCCAATCTCCTGCTTAATTCTTTTTAGAATAATGGTTGCAAAAGCGGAAATTAAATCATTCTGGATTTGATTCGACGTTCCGCGAAAAACGCTAGACTGCTCTAAATGATTTTTTAAGCAATCATCATATTTAGCCATTAAACTAAGTAAATCTTCGAAATTTCCTCTATTTGAAGAAACCCTTGTTTCGTCATGACCTCTAAATCCCAATTCGTGCTGTCCGAGAAAACAAACAACATCGATAAGTCTTCTTAATATTTGCCTATTTTTATCGACTAGTTCATTGTGTTGGCGGTGATTAATTTCCAACTGTTTATTCAGGGCGTGTTCAATTCTGGTTTTGCCGAAAATTTTTTTTTTATGACGGCCTGTAAATGCGCTTTGGACATAATGTGTCTTTTTATAGCTTTATGGAAATGGTTTAAATCGGAAAAACCAGTTTTATTCCAGAAACCTTTTTCATTTTCAAAAAGTAAACATGGCCAACAATATAATTTGCTTATATTTTCGCACCCTGTTAGCCATTTAAATTGTTCGTATTGTTTTTCCGGATAAAAATGTCTAATACAGTTTTTCATTTTTGTGGTTAAATTTTTCATAGGCGGTTTTGTCCTTCCTTTGGAAATTATTTGAAGCTTATCAGCGAAGTTTAATGTTGAAAATCCTTTTATTATTGAGACACACACCACACATTCACACACACTCTTCTTATTAAATTCTCCAACATTTTCAACGTTATTACCGACAACCGAAGTTGACGGTATTTGTACATCCACGTCCGTATTATTGTATTCCATATCGCACCATGCACGACGCGACGTACGTATCACACAACACACGGATAGCCGTTCAAACAAAGAACATACTCCAACGATACCTTCCGCCACCACTTAAAGCACGCGACTGAAATGCAAAAATTGCAAACAGCCGGTGGAAAGTTCAAACCTCCGGCTCGATTCACAGGAAATCAAGCTTACAGGACATGCCTGCAGAGAAGCTAGCGGCCCGCATAGGTTCTATTCGATATTCTATTGTGGCTAGATCGGAGTCAAGGCCGCATTTATTATGGGCTTGATAATTAACATAATATTTTAGCATTTTTAATATAAACTAAATTAATGGTTTCCTATTTCAAAAATTACATTTTAGAAGATGTTTTGTAGTTTTTTTTTTTTTTGGAAGCACTGCTTCCCTTGCTTCCATGGACTGCACGCCTCTGCATGGGATATATGCGAATGTACTACGTACCGCGTGAACTAGTAGATGAAGTATTGCATGTGAGATAATGGCATCGGCTGGCCGAGCCACCGTCTGTAATAAATATATTAGAATAGCTGTAATCTGTGGACGGTGGTCCGCGGTCTGCTGGTAATGCTACTTATTTGCTATGTGCCCAGGAAATAATAAACTACATTTTGGTTTTGTGCGTTTTTAGGATGTTCGCAAAACTATTTTTGAAAAATATTTACTTTTTTAAAAAGAGAATTTTGCCTGTATATTTTCTTACGGCCCGGTCGACCCTGCCGCCCCTGACGAGCCGTCACTGGTAGTCACATATCAAAAGAAAATATCCCCTATGTGAGATAAAAATTTGTCTTATTTGAAAAATCAAATTAACAAATTTAATTGGGAAATTTCATTGTTATTTTATTAAATACAATTTGTCTACTTTACTTAAAAAAAACCTGAATATCCATTTTCCTGAACTTATATCAAAGGTAAATCAAGAAATAACTCTTTAAGATTCATACATTAGTTATTTGGATTTGAATTCAATAATTCCTATTGATTTTGGTTTTAAGCGTTTGGTCGGGACTATTACGGCCCTTTTAAAAGGGTTTATCAGGAGTTTTGGGTTACTAATAATTGTTTCTATTTTATAGTTTTGCAAATTTTTTTTGTTGTGCTGGGTTAGTTATTATAGGATTATTATTAGGAGTTAATTTCATGTTTTCTATTTAAAATTTAATAAGATGAAATATACTCTAATATAATGATTAATAAGCATACTATTAGAGTATAATAAGTTCTATGTATTTTATATACCCTAGATATCCAATATTTTAAAGCTGGATTCTAATAAAACTCTATATTTAAATCTACAAAAACTTGTGTGGATGCATACATTGTAGGTACGTAGGTATGTTAGCTGTTCTTATTTGAGATTTTGCAATGTAGGATAGTTTTGTTTGGTATGGGCTTGGGACTAATCTGTTTTTCAGTCCTGAGGATGACTCTGAACGGTCAAGCTATCTATCCTTTAAATTTAAACTATAAACCATTTTATAGGTTTTTGTAATTTCCAAAATTTTGATTAAATTTACATTTTTTTAATTTGTTTGATGTGTAAGTTTAAATAGTCCACTTAAATATTTAATAGAAGGAAGTGGATCAAGAAAGGTTGACACACATTTTTCAGCAGAAGTAAAGAAAACGAATGAAGATTCATCTGGGACTTTCAGGAAAACAAATGTTAATCTGCATCAGGATGACAAAAAAATTAAAACTTCTTCAAGTTGCTTACATTACCGACCTTTCTGGTATCTAATTAGCACTATTTTTTTAATACCTTTACATTTTTGAGATTGTCAATATTAAGTACCAACTAAAGACAAGTCAGTTACTACATAAGATACACTTTTAATTTAATTGTATATTTATTTCGGTATTACTTACATACTGTTGAGTTTTACAGCAGTCATCCAAGGTAGATTTTTATATAATCTCATCTAAAAATTTGTTATTTTTTTTATAAATAATCCTTTTTTGTACTCAGTTATTATATCATTTTTCTAGCCATTGTATTACATCCACCAAAGAAATCTTTTGGCAGGTCTTCCAAATATTTTCCACAACATCTGAACTAACTATCTGAAGAATTCATCGCTCAAGCTCTTATTTAGCTTCATAAAAAGACCTCAGGCTCTAGGTGGGATATATCAGCCCAGTAGGCTCACAAATTATTGTTTTTTTTTTGGACAACAAAAATTAAAAATCTCCCACCTGTATTTATTAAACTATCATCTATTTACTAAAATCATAAGAGCCCGCAGAATTTTGTCTAGAGGATGGACAAAAAACTTTTAATAATTTTATTATGATATTACATTCGTAATATGTAGTAAACAATATTTGCGTATTCGAGGCGCCTATGACTAAAATGAATAATAATAATAACATTTAGAATGCAGAAACTAGACAGAAACTAAAAGAATTAACAAATAACCTATTTTGATAATTTTTATATCTCTTCCGAATTGTGGAAGTTATGGTCCCACAGTTAAGTAATTTTAATAAAATGTAAGGTATTTTAGTAGGAAACGTATGCTCAAATTTAAAATATGGAGATTGATAGATTTATAAAAATTTAAAATACTCGTTTTTACTTAAAATAATAACAGTATATTCTTAAATGTTTTTACATACCTTATATATATAATATTACTACAAATAAAAACGAAATTTCAGTATTTTACTTTAGAGCTCCATAAAACATGGATAAGTACAATTATTTTGTTATACATAGTCGAGTACAGAGTATTCATGTTAAAATAGGGGTTTAAATTTTAGTATACATAATACAGCACAAAACTTAATAATATTTTTTTTACTCGACATCTAATTTTTGAAGAAATTAATAATATGTATATAAGGTATTAGGTTAATTTGGTGGCTAATAAGCTTATTTTCTATTGTGATAACTTTAAGTGCAATGTGTTTTATATGTAATAACTATTTCTATTG
>JAUTXW010004848.1:0-88959 GCA_030620095.1 Kuschelorhynchus macadamiae | reverse complement strand
TTATGTTTATGTTGTATTTTACTTCGTTTCAGACTACATTATTACTTACATCATTGGACAGGGAATTTTGTACGAATACGACTATGAAAAAAAATATAAAGTTTTTTCCCTATCTTGCCTGTAATTCGAGATTCGGGGGGGTGCAAAATATAAGATCACCCTGTTCAATATCTTTCGAGGACTTGTAAGCATTGTCCAATCTTCTTATATGTATAAAGATTGTACGTATGTTGCTCCTCCATTAGGTCATATGGTCAATAACCCCACAATAAATATTTCCGAACATAAAAAAATTATATTTTTTTAATTTCTTTTAAATTTAGACATTCCTTCTATTATTCTAAGAGTGTATTTATTTTGAACACATACATCTAGTTTGACTTTAAAATATTTACATAGAAGTCAAGAAATGTAAGCCAATTTGGCAACACTGTAAGTATTACTTTATTTCTAATGTCATATTCAGGACTGTTTGTCCATGGCAATGTTTTTAAAATTGTCAGGAAATTCCAAGTGTTACTTTTGGTCAAAAATGCTTCAACCTCAAATTTTATTTATTTAATCTCTACTATAGGATATAGGCTTTTGTTTAAAATCTTAAAAAATCGCAAAATTCGAACTATTTACTCTCGGCAAAAACACGAAACCACGTTGTTCGAGCATAGAACGATTCATTATGCTAACCTTAAAATATTCCACTAGATCGTCAACGTCCTCGTTACATTGGACAGAATCATTTTCGGATCTGGTATGACATCCTCCAAAATCACACGAGCAGTCAAAATAGCGATTTCTTCTTGAGACCAGCAAGTTTTGTAAATATCCATGGGATTGAACAGGACTGTTCCGGTACCAGAAGAACGAACTTTGTCACAGTCTTCCGGGGTTGCATTTACAAAATGTGCAGTGGAAACGATGGAACATAAGAATATGAAATGTAGATAAAAAGGTTGTATATAGTATAAAAATGTGACATTTTTCTTGAAAATAAAGTCAGGTTGAAGGTTATTCCATGTCAATTGATATTGTCATTATGATGTAGTTTGACCAA
Source organism: Kuschelorhynchus macadamiae (assembly GCA_030620095.1). Taxonomy (NCBI): domain Eukaryota; kingdom Metazoa; phylum Arthropoda; class Insecta; order Coleoptera; family Curculionidae; genus Kuschelorhynchus; species Kuschelorhynchus macadamiae. Next base: position 87,908 of record JAUTXW010004848.1, on the reverse strand, counting down.
AGTTGACTTTATCCATCGATCTGTTAACAGGAAAACGTAAAAGTCGTAGCTCAATGAATTTTATTATATATATATATATATATATATATATATATATATATATATATATATATATAAGCGTCAACTGATACTGTCATTATGATATAATTTGACCAAAGTTGACTTTATCCATCGAGCTGTTAACAGAAAAACGTATTTAAAGTCGTAGCTCAATGAATTTTATTTTATATATATATATATATATATATATATATATATATATATATATATATATATATATAGGGTTATTCACGCAACCCGTTCATTAAAAGTTTTTGATGATGCCATTTAGACAAAAATTTCAAATTTTGGGATTAACGTAAGGTCAAGGGGTACTTCTTTTTGAAATATTTTCAACTTCCTTCCGTTTAACAAGTTGGTATCAACTTGCTTATTTTAAATTGAACACCCTGTATTTTTATGATATTTTTGGATTCTACGGAGAATTTTAATGCTATTTTATGTAGCATGTCCTATACCTAGGTTCAAGCGTTCTTAAGATACTTGACCTTGAACCAAAAATGAGCCTTCGGGTACCAAATTTTTAAAATCTCATATTTTTGTAAGTTTTGAAGATATAATCTTCATATTTTGCAGACGATCGGTAAATAATCTTAGGTTTCTATTTTTTTTTTATTGAATTTGTCTATTTTTATACAGGGTGTCCTAAATTCAGCGGCAAACATTCACATTTTCAAAGCCGCTAAAGTCCGTTTTTTAAATGGGACACCCTATAACTTTATGCACTATCAAATGTAGAATTTAATTTTCTATCGAACTGTATTAAGGTTCCCTACACCTATTCGTAACCATTTTCGAAATAATCAGGTTTTTATTAAACTATCATATGTATTTGCTAAATGCTTACACCTTCCCGTCGTAAGCCATGGAAAAACAATTGTTGTGCTTTTCTATTCAACATGACAGCTGATTTGAAACTTTTAAATTAAAATAAAATAACACTCAAAAGCTGATATTCTCAATTTTTTTTATATTCGCGGAGAATGTTACAAAATATTGGAGAGACGGTGCCATGTTTTTAATGAAAAACATCCTCATTTATCTCCAATGAACAAGAGAAAATTGGAAAGGATTGAAACGAAATTTTTTCGTTTCGGAAAAGTTAAAGTTATAAAAAATGTAATAAATTGTTTACATTATTTTTTAACCATATCTACTAAGTTCGAGACTGTTCTAAACTTGTTTTAGTGAACTTAAAAATTATAGCAATCTAACAATCAACAATAAATAAATAAAATAATAAAATTGAATTATAACAAATGTTCTATATGCTGTCCGTTCATTTGAAGACACATTTCAATTCTTCTTTGTACAGTTGCTGTGACCCGTTGAATTTGTCCGTTTTCTAATTCGGCAAAAGCTGTTCGTATCCTGTCCAGTAAATCTTATAAAAGTCTAGGGGTGTTAAATCAGGGGATCACGGGGGCCATCTCCAAGGGCCATTGGGACCGATCCAGCGATCTTCAAAAATTCGAGATAATTGGAGAAAAACTGCAGCGGAATTATGTGCTGGTGCCCCATCTAATTGATACCAATAATTTTGCAGCTCACCAATAGGAATTTCTTTTATAAATTCAGAAACCGTCCCTCGTAGAATTTCCAAATACTTATCACTGTTTAATTTGTCCTCATAAATACAGTACCGCACCTAATCATTTAATACTATACCGAAAACATTGAAGCTAAACCTCTCTTGAGAACGCGTAAAGCGTAAAGCGTGCGGATTTTCTGCTGCCCAGAAATGTTCGTTTCTTCTATTTGTTATTCCTTCTCTAGAAAATTTCGCTTCATCGGTCCAAAATATTTTTGAAAGGAATTGAAGGTCCTCTTGAATTTTCAAAAACATGAATTCGCAAAATTCTATTCGTCGGACGTCATCACCAGGTCTCAAGGCTTGCACGTTTTGAAAGGAATAAGGGTGCATATGATGTTCGCTCAAGATTTTTTGGACAGATGAAGAAGAAATTCCCAAATCGTTTTCTGCAGACGGTATTGAACTTTGCCGGTTTGCGTGGAAAAAAGCTAATGTGTTTATTACGTTATCCTCGGCATTTGTCACTGGTTTCGGAACATTTTTGTAACTTTAACCTTGCCAAAACGCAAAAAGTTCGTTTCAATCCTCTTGAATTTTGACTTGTTCATTGGCGGCAAATCAGGGTGGCGTTCATTAAACACACGACACGTTCTCTCCAAAATTTTATAACATTCTCCATGGATATAAAATAGATTGAGAATATCAGCGTTTGAGTATTCTTCCATTTCGATTTAGAAGATTTAGTTTATCACTGACAGCTTTCGATAAATAACGCATACTAATCATCTGTCATATTGGATATTGGATCTCAATTGTTTTTCCATGGCTCACCATTGGAACATGTAAACATTTAAGCAAATACATAAGATATTTTTATAAAACCCAATTATTTCGAAAATGGTTACGAATAGGTATAGGGAACCTTAATACAGATCGATAGAAAATGAAATTCTACATTTGATAGTGCATAAAGTTATAGGGTGTCCCATTTAAAAAAACGGACTTTAGCGGCTTTGAAAATGTGAATGTTTCCCGCTGAATTTAGGACACCCTGTATAAAAATAGACAAATTCAATAAAAAAAATAGAACCCTAAGATTATTTACCGATCGTTTGCAAAATATGAACTTCAAAACTTACAAAAATATGAGATTTTAAAATTTGGTACCCCGAAGGCTCATTTTCGGTTCAAGGTCAAATATCTTAAGAACGCTTGAACCTAGGTATAGGACACGCTACATAAAATAGCATTAAAATTCTCCGTAGAATCCAAAGATATCATAAAATACAGGGTGTTCCATTTAAAATAAGCAAGTTGATACCAACTTCCGGTTAAACCGGAAGTGACAGGAAGTTGAAAATATTTCAAAAAAGAAGTACCCCTTGACTTTACCTTAATTCCAAAATTTGAAATTTTTATCTAAATGACATCATCAAAAACTTTTAATGAACGGGTTGCGTGAATAACCTTGTACATATATATATATATATATATATATATATATATATATATACACTATACAAAACAATTAACGCAACGCCTAAAATTTCGTCTAACTTTGAATGAAAATTTCTGGAGAATGGTTGATCCGATTTTGATAAAGTTTTTATCGAAATATAGGTTAATTCCTCGTGAATATTCTTTTGATATTAAAATTCAATGTTACTTTGTTCTAGGCAATAATACAGGGTGAAAAAGAAAGACATGTTTTATTTACCAAAGTTTAAAACACCCTGTAGAATAAATCAGATGGATTCAAGAGATCTAACCAAAAGAATGTTGTAGCCCAGTATGTTTCCAACAAATCGTTTTTTTATTCGCTTCAATAGCACAATTTTTGCCTGAGTTACAGGAATTATTGAAAAGTACTGCATTTACTGTGTTTTAAATGAACTTACCAGTTCATGTTTGAATTGGTTCTGTTGAAGACGTTTGTATTTTGTAGCTTGGTTGTGAAGATTTTTTTTTGGATCACTAAAATTCAATATTAGTTTTGTTCAGTCAATAATACAGGGTGCAACGAAAAATAAATTATACTGTTTTTTAAATTACGAACGCATCGGTTACCGGATATTTGAACATGGCGCTATTCTACATGTTAGTTTAGTTATACGAAAATTTCTTCGTAATATTAAGGGCCAGAATCGGTTTAGTTTTGTCAATAATACAGGGAGTTAGAAAAACATGTTTTAATAGGTAAGATTAAGATATGATCACGACAGTCAAAAAAACAAAACACTAAGAACTAAAACGAACAAAAATAAACTTTATAACTATTGAACTAATATTTCGTATTTTCCCCACTGTTTCTTATGATTAACTTCGCACCTTCTATTCATGCTTAATATCAAATTTCGTATGAGTACCTCATCCAGCCCATTCCAAGTATCGATGAGTAGCTCACCCAGCTCTTCCACGTTAGTTGGCTGTCTTTCATTAGCCCTTAATCTCCTGCCCAATAAGTCCCAAACATGTTCGATTGGGTTCAGGTCCGGACTACGTGCAGGCCATTGCATGACATCGATTCCAACATTATTAACGTAATTTTGCACTACACGTGCTGTATGGGGACGAGCGTTGTCATGCATTAATAAAAACTCCGCTCCAACATTATGTGCAAATGGCCTCACGTGATTGTCCAGTATTTCGTTGATATATCGATCCGCATTCAAATTCCCATCCACAATAACTAACTCCGTACGACCAGGACCACTCAAAGATACCCCTCCCCAAACCATTACTGATCCCCCACCAAACATTACGGTATTAACAAAATTCCCCTGTACATAGCGTTTATTTGGTCTAAGATACACACGGACCCGTCTATCGCAATTAAAAAGACAGAATCTCGATTCATCTGTCCACAGCACTCTCGACCAATCAGCTTCCGCCCAGTTCATACGTTCGTTAGCCCATTCTAGCCTGGCTCTCCGATGTGTTGCTGTTAACGCAGGACCTTGTGCAGGAACACGTGGTCTCAAATTTCCTTCCCTCAAACGATTCCGCACTGTTTGTGTGCTTACCTGAGGACCATTCGCGTGTTGAATTTCCTGCCTCAGAAACCTTGCCGTCACGAAACGTTGTCGTAAAGCAGACAACCGCAGATACCGGTCTTCACGCTCACTGGTAACACGCTGTCGACCTTGTTCAATCCGTCTGGAATGATCATCGGTCTCCATGTGTCTATGTACAGTTGATTTATGAACATTCAATCGTTCCGCTATCCTGCTATAGCTCCAGCCTTCATCTCTAAGAGTTCTTGCAATTACACACTCGTCGCGGGTCAAATTTCTAGTTTGTCTTGGCATGACTGTACACAATACGAAGAAAAATTTAAAACCGAACTGAAACTGACGCCTAAATGTCAATCTGGTATAAGTTGTGTTCTCTTGTTACCGGGCAACGTCTTCAACAGAATCAATTCAAACATGAACTGGTAAATTCATTTAAAACACAGTAAATGCAGTACATTTCAAAAATTCCTCAAACTCAGGCAAAAATTGTGCTAATGAAGCGAATAAAAAAACGATTTGTTGGAAACATACAGGGCTACAACATTCTTTTGGTTAGATCTCTTGAATCTATCTGATTTATTCTACAGGGTGTTTTAAACTTTGGCAAATAAAACATGTCTCTCTTTTTCACTCTGTATTATTGGCTAGAACAAAGTAACATTGAATTTTGATGTCAAAAGAATATTCACGAGGAATTAACCTAAATTTCGATAAAAACTTCATCAAAATCGGATCAATCATTCTCGAGAAATTTCCATTAAGTTAGACGAAATTTTAGGCGTTGCATTAATTGTTTTGCGCAGTGTATATATATATATATATATATATATATATATATATTTTCAAGCCACGGACCGTCAGTATATGTATTCTTGTGTATTAAACCCTCTTGACAACGGACAGTAAAATTTACCTCCTCAGAAGGACAGATGTTCAGATAATTTTTGAAAAACTCACATTTAATGCCGGTATTTTTATTGCACATTATGGGCAATATTTAGATCTATGCTAATAAGCGGCGTGGCGCCTACCTATTGTTAATAGCACTAGTTTAACATGCTGTCTGGCTTGTAGGTAAATTGCGGTGAATTGCATAATAAATAGATTACCTTATTTTTATAAAATGTAGTCTTCGTCAATAGAATATGTTAGTTTTGATGTTACTCTGGTGCGATCAATATGTCTTCAAACCAAAGAAAGTTTTTGAGTCTTCAAGAAAAAGTTGAAATAATCCAGTACGCGGAAAAGAACAAACTTAGTGTTAGAGTATTAGCCGAAAAATTATGAGCAGGAAAATCTTAAATTAGTGATATTTTAAGAAAAAAAAAAAGAGGGATCTTAACAAGCGATTCGCCGAGACCGGGAACATGAAAGAGAAAAAGAAATTTGCGAAATAATAGTCCAGGAGATTAAAATGAGTAATTTCTTTTGGTGGCGATGTTTCTATTTGCCAAACACATTTTTTTTTAATTAAGTAATACTTCTTTTTTCAGACTCCATATACACCGAGCGATTTATGGGCTTACCCACGGATGATGACAATTTAGAGGGTTATGTAGAAGGACAACTTCTCAGAAAATATGCCGGCTTGAAAGACAAAGAATACTTTCTCATTCATGGCACTTTTGACGACAACGTACATTATCAACAGTCGATGATGTGGGCCAAAGTCCTTGAAAGAAATGATATCTTATTTAGACAACTGGTAAGTTAATTATTAAAAAAGAACATACAAAGATGTTGGAAAAAATACCAAAATAGACAGTATTTAGAAAACAGATATTAATGCATAATAGATCCTCTGCACACGCAAGTTTCGAACAATTTTATTTTTAATCTGAGGGTGTCAAATCGGGACTTCGCGGTGGCCATGGAATCTCAACGTTACTATATATACTTAAATTAAATTGCTCTTATATCTTCTTCACAGTGGTATAGAGCATTATCTTGTTGATATATCAAGTCCACACGAACATGTTACGGAAGATCATTGAGTTTTTCCAAAACTTGATTTCTTTTAAAATTATTATGCGTGGTCAAAAAACAAAGGTTCTATTATGCGGTCGATTATAATACCACTCCACCCTTTAACACTTTGATGATCTTGCCTTTTAATTTGCTTTACCAAACGTTTATTTGTCTCAGAATAGTAGCGAGTATTTTTTTTTGTTATGCATTCCCGGAAAATAGCGCCTCATCTACCCAAAGGATTTTTTTTAAAATCCCTCCAGTCTGGTCTGATAATCAGCTTCACTTACAAATTGAACTGGAAGAAACTTGTATGGGGATATTTTGTTTTCGTTTAATACTCGACGTATGCTAGTCATGGAAAAATTCAAATCTCTTTATGCATCTCTTAAAGAGTTGGTAGAATATTCAATGAAATATAATAAAACCATTTGACAATCTTCAGAGATGGACTTTTCCCTTTTTCTGTATTTCAAAACTCCGTGAGTTGATAAATCACTGCAAATGTTATCAAACATTTTCTTAACATAGAACGGAAGCTTTCACGGCTTTGGTCAATTAAGAAATCATGGTTCTTGGGATTAGACCGTGTCAAATTGGAATTACTATCCGACGTTTCGGCTTCGATTGCACGAGGCATCTTCAGAGATCTTTACTCCACGAGATCTGAACACTGAATGAGCTCGGAGAGATTCAGGCGGGCTTTTATACCCGACTTGTGCTCGCCGAACCGTGGCCCTGTGTTAAGATCGATTTCCACGTGTGATGTAGGCCGTAACCCGTGTCTCTATTGAAATTTTTTGTATGTTTAAATATTTCAATAGATTCTCTAACTTCTCGTTTATAAAAATCTGTAACCGATGCTAGAACCTTGGTTTCCTTTACATTTATGAAATGGCCAGTGTTATGCTGGTGTTCAGCTACAGCAGATTGAACAATTTGTTTCTTTTTAATACATCGTTCATGTTCCTTAAGTCTAGTTGATATTGAGCGTCCTGTTTCTCCCACATACACTACTCCACAGGAGCGAGGAATTTTATATACTCCTTCTGTTTGGAAAGGTACAAGATCTTTCGGGGATCGTAAGGATTGTCCAATCTTCTTATGTGTATTGAAGATTGTACAGGGTGTCCCATTTTCGTAGGTTTTACGGGGTTTCCAGCTTATGAGTAGAGATAGAGAGATGCGGTTTTCGCGACACCGTGCTACTTTTCGATGAAACTAAAGAGGCCGCAAACAGATTTGCCCTAACCATTTTAGTTTCCGTGCTACAGGGTGATTTTGAAAATTTGTCATTTTCGGACACCCCCTGTAACTCAGCTATCGTAAAATATATTTAAAATGTTTCAACTGGTATTTATAGATTTTTTCACGTAGAATTGAGTGGCATACTCAGATTTTTGCTGAGAGTCATAGTTTTTGACATATTGGCATAACCTACTATTTTTTAAATGGGAGACCCTATATATTATTTTTTCATCTTATTCTTCGTGTCGAGAGCTTTTCAAAAACATACCATAAGTCATATTTATTTTCATAAATAACATGAAAAAATGCATTTTTCTTTAAACGGATTTGTGGCATAGCAGATCAATCGAAATAAGCGAAGGTGGCTGTGGTAGCCATGGCAACGCCAACAAAAATATGATCAGGCAGCCATTACTGCTGTCATTTTTGGCATTATTGCGTTTAAATTTTTCTTGACGTCTATTATAATTATTGTTTTTAATATGGCTCAGAATCAAAAATTTGAATATTTTGAGAAATATGATATGAACGCGTGTTTTATATTGTCTAATGAAGATGCAGATCAGGCGGCAGAGCTTTATCTGAACAGGTTAGTTCTTTTTTTATCTTCCTGCATTTTGACTTTATTGGTTCGCTTTATTTTATCTTAGATATCCCGAGAGAAGACAACCAGAAAAAAGAATTTTTCAAAAAATTAAAAATAATCTTTGCCAATATGGATCTTTTAACAAGCCTCGATCGCGAACTTACAATAAAGACAACGAAGAATCTGAGGTCAACGTTTTAGCCCTCGTTCAGACAGCTCCTGAAACATCTTGCAGGAAAATAGACGAAGAGGCGGGTGTACCGAAAACCAAAGTGCAAAAAATTTTGAAAAAGCACAAATTCAAACCCTATAAATACAAACTTGTGCATCATCTGCATCCTGGTGATGCAGAGCGCAGATTGGAGTTCTGCAATTGGTTTATAAATATGAAGGCAGAAGATATCGATTTTGAAAAAAAGATTATTTGGTCAGACGAGGCACATTTTACTAGTTCAGGGATTTTAAATAGACACAACACGCGATTTTGGAGTCAAGAAAACAACCATGTTATTTTTCCTAGGGAGCGTCAGGGCAGATTTGGATTCAATGTCTCCTGTTTTATTTTCAACCGAAAAATAGTTTACCAAATATATGAAGGAAATCTGAATTCGATTGGTTACGTGCGAATCCTAGAAGACGCATTAGGAATTTTGGATGATGTTCCCTTGGCTCAACTAAATAGGATTTATTTCCAGCAAGACGGAGCTCCAGCCCAGAATGCCAGAATAAGTCAAAACTGGCTTAACGACCATTTTCCTGGAAGATGGATAGGAACACACGGACCTGTTCGATGGCCACCACGATTCCCTGACCTCTCAGTTTTAGATTTCTTTTTGTGGGGTTATTTAGAAAACAAGGTTTATGTAAGGCGATACGAAAACTTAGAACAACTAAGAATGGCCACCGAAAACGCTTTTGCAGAGTTACAAAGACAGTCATTTACAATAGAAAATGCATTAAAAAGAATTTTTAAAGTTTGTCACACTTGTAGGACACATAATGGTCTACAATTTGAACAATATTTGTAGTTTTAATGAAATTATAATTATTACCTTTTACCTACTTCCTAATTTTTTCTGATGCTGTTACTTTGTTATTTCGTTAATAAATATTTGTTAACTTTTTCCATGGCTCCACAGCCACCTTCTCTTATTTCGATTGATCTGCTATGCCATAAATCCGTTTAAAGAAAAATGCATTTTTTCATGTTATTTATGAAAATAAATATGACTTATGGTATGTTTTTGAAAAGCTCTCGACACGAAGAATAAGATGAAAAAATAATATATAGGGTGTCCGATTTAAAAAATAGTAGATTATGCCAATATGTCAAAAACTATGACTCTCAGCAAAAATCTGAGTATGCCACTGAATTCTACTTGAAAAAATCTATAAATACCAGTTGAAACATTTTAAATATATTTTACGATAGCTGAGTTACAGGGGGTGTCCGAAAATGACAAATTTTCAAAATCACCCTGTAGCACGGAAACTAAAATGGTTAGGGCAAATCTGTTTGCGGCCTCTTTAGTTTCATCGAAAAGTAGCACGGTGTCGCGAAAACCGCATCTCTCTATCTCTACTCATAAGCTGGAAACCCCGTAAAACCTACGAAAATGGGACACCTGTACGTATGTTGGACCGCCGAAGTAATCGTCCTATTTTGTCTGTAGTGCCATGTATGTAGGGAAGAACAACACTACCTAATGGTGGCTCTTTATCATTCTCCTTTGGCGGAATTGGTTTACTATATCTTTTAATTGAACGCGTAATATCTTGCAGTGCAATAGCCATTCACTCTGAGAGCTTCGGTCAGTGTTGATGTTTCCGATGTTAAAGAATCTTGATTAGAAATCGAAATAGTTCTTAATACTACTGAGTTAATAACCGATTTCTTTTGTGCTGGATGGTGATGAGAATTTGTATTTAAGTATCTATTTGTATGCGTCGGTTTTCCATACACAGAATGTCCTAATGTACCATTTTCCTTCCTTTGAACACATACATCTAGAAAGGGAATTGTTCCATTAGATTTAATTTCCATGGTGAAGTTGATATTATGATGTTGCTGATTAAGGTGGTCCAGAAATATGAGGAAATTATCCTGTCCATGAGGCCAAACAACAAAAGTATCATCTACATATCTAAACCAGTGCTTCGGTTTTAGTGGAGCGGATGTTAGAGCAATATCCTCAAAGGCTTCCATAATGATATTCGCTACCACAGGTGATAGAGGAGATCCCATAGCTGCCCCTGAAGTTTGTTCATAAAAAGTTCCTTGAAAAATAAAATAAGTAGATGTCAGACAAGCTTCCACTAGGTCTATTAAGTTCTTATCAAGATTATTGTTATCCAGTATGTTTGATATAATGGAAATTGAGTCGTTGACAGGAACATTTGTGTAAAGTGATTCTACATCGAAACTGACCAAAATATCTTCGGGATCCAACTAGATTGTTTTGAGTTTTTCCACGAAATGTGCAGAGTTTTTAATAAAAGAATCTGTTTTTCCAGTAAATGGATTAAGAAAATTTGAAAGATATTTACCTAGTTTGTATGTGGGCGAGTCTATTGCACTGACGATCGGTCGAAGTGGTACGTTGTCCTTGTGTATCTTCGGAAGACCGTAGAACCTGGGAATCTTGGAGCTGCTTGGTTTTAATGATTTTTTCTCCGCTGGTGGTAGACTTGGTGTGTTGATCAAATTGGAAATGCGTCTTTCTATTCTACTTGTGGGGTCTGCCTGCATAACCTTATAGGTGTTGTTGTCCAAAAGTTGAGTAACCTTTTCCACATATTCTGTTCTGTCCATGACGACTGTGGCGTTGCCTTTATCTGCTGGAAGTACCAGAATGTTTGCGTCTTCGTTTAAGGTCTTCATTGCTGTTTTTTCGGCTGCGGAGAGGTTCGACTTCGGTGGTTTTGAGTTTTTAATGATCTTCGCTGTCTCATATCTGACTTCATCGGCTTGTTTCACTGGTAATACTGCTTCAACAGAAGATACTATGTCTTCTACGGGAATGGTATTCGGTGTTATTGCTAAGTTTTGGCCGTTGGAAAGGACGGAATGTTCTGCTTCGGATAACGGCTTCGATGACAGGTTGATAACTGTGTTCTGCGGAAGTTTCACTGGATTTTTTCTGTTCAGGAGGGCTTTAAACTTCTTTTGTTGCTTAAGTGTAACTTCTTGATGGATTTTTTCTGCCTGTGCGTTGGTAATGTTGTCCAAAGTTGTAAATGTAGTTCTTTCTAGTCTAGAAGCTAATTTCAGATGAATTTCTAATAGTTTCCGGGCATTTGTATCTAAATCACGACGTGTTGCCTTAATCCTTTCTCTAACTAATGCATTGCTAGCACGCTTATAAATATTCTTAGCAGTTCTAGAAGTAATGTGATGTCTCACCTGTAGCGATTTCGGTACTACATCTTCATCTCGGCATCTAAGGAGAAAGGCCAACTGGCAGAGTAACTTCTTCCTGCTGTTCCGGAGTTCGCCTAAAGTTTTGGCATCCTTCTTTTTCTTGATATTAGACTCTAAATTTAGGAATGAGGTTATTTCCTTTAGTGATAAAATTTTTCGGAGATCAAGCAATAAAATTATAAATCTCAAATCATCGCAAAGACCTTCCCTTGTGTCGAACAGCTTTCATGATTATAGAATTTCAATGGGCCAAAGTAACGTTAACTTCCATAAGCGTTTTTAAACCTGATGTTACCTTCTTATTCTTCAAACCGTTACACCAAAAAAACTTTGGCAGTCGAGGCCGAAAATATAATTCAAGATACAGAAATCTCTAACAAAAATATTTTAAGGGCAAAAATTAGTAGTTTTTTTAACACTTGCCCCCACAATAACGAAAATAAAGCACTTAAGGACAAAATAAAATCGAATGATCTTATTTTGACAAAGGCCGACAAGGGTTCTTATTTATTAATCATGAAAAGAACAGATTATATTGAAAATTGTTTAACTTTTTGGACTCTAATGATTTTCAACATATTAACAGAGACCCTACAGCTTCATTCTTTATTAAAGTATAAAACGTTCTGGATCAAACACTGGCTACTTTGAGTATTTAAACACCACCAATCAGAAATTACATCTCATAAATCCCAGAACCCCCCTTCTACATAGTCTACCGAAAGTATACAAGGAGGGTATTCCTATTACCTATAGTATCTTTTATTAATTCCCCCTGTTACAATTTATCAGCGTCTTGCTAAGAGAACTATTAGAATAAACATCACTCCCTAGGCTTGTGGCTGATAATCTTACGTTACTTTTTACGACTGTTTTCTTCTTCTTCAAGTGCCGTACCCATATTCGGGCATTGGCGATGGTCAGTGAGTGCCTTGAAACCTATCTTAAATTAAGATGTATATGGTTTCTTGAATGCACTACACTAGACCATTATACTAGAGAATGTGTTCTACGTAGTGGTTTCCCGTTGCCTTCTACGCAGTTGTGTCGTGTAGTGTATGTGTTGAGTAAGAGGCCTTGTTAATGTATTATCCCAACGACCAAAGGCACCTCGGGAAGGTACCGGACCAGGCATATCGAGCACTCTTTATTTTAAAAAGTGCCGGCTACGCCAAGTCTCGAACCCGCGCCTTCCGGGTGGAAGCCGGCTCTCTTACCACTGAGCCACCGAGGTGTACGACTGTTTTAGATCAGAACTTTTTCACATTTAATGTTAAGATGTATAGACAGAAGACAGGTTTGGCAAAGGGTTCGTGCCTATCTCCTTTTTTGAATGAAATTTTCATGAATGGTCTAGAGAACAAGATCATGCAGGACCCTTTCGCCAGATATCTTTGGGCATATAAACGATATGTGGACGACATTTGCATAGTGTGGAGTGGAACTGAACAATAACTGTTTGATTTCTTGACCTATGTAAACTCTCTACATACTAAGATCTCTTTTACAGTGGAAAGTGAGGTCTACATCAGACATGGAAACCGATCTTAACACAGGGTCACGATTCGGCGAGCATAAGTCGGGTATAAAAGCTCGCCTGAATCTCTCCGAGCTCATTCAGTGTTCAGATCAGAGAAGATACCTCGTGCAATCGAAGGCGAAACGTCGGATAGTAATTCCAATTTGACACGGTCTAATCCCAAGAACCATGATTTTTTTAATTAAACATTTTCTTGTTTGGTATCCTTGCCATGCTGGACTTTTATTATCTTCAATGTAACAGTTATACAGATTTAGACGTTCTTGTCTTGAATATTGAGCCATTTTTTAAAATAGAACAAATAAACACGGTTACAAGGGAACATTTTTAAAGGCTTATTATTTTAAATTAAAATGATTTCAATAAAACAACAAGCAGTAAAATCAGAAATAAATTGAAAAACTGTCAAATTTAAAATAAATAATTACATTATCCAACCCAAGTAACACTTTTAGTCATGAATAGGTCATTGTTATTACAAGTATTTTCATTGAAGTAACCGGAACTTGGTGTCGCCACGTTCTGTTTAAGCTGAGACTACGTAGTCATTACAAAAATGGGGAACAATTTTAGGGTAACTATTTCGTGAATAACATGTAACTGTGTCTTTGACTATTACGTAGATAGTACGGAATTGTGTAGTTCGATTTAAGTACCCGAATAGTAATAATTCACCCTATTGGTCACTTCCTTATTTCTGTCTTTATTTAATCCATTTTAAAAATATGTATAACAAAACAGTTATGGCCACTACAAACACTCAAATTGGGAATATGGTGTAGAGCGTATTGAATACGTTATTGCAGGGGCGTGCAGTCCACGGAGGCAAGGCAAGCAGTGCTTCCCCAAAACATCTTCTAAAATGTAATTTTGGAAATAGGAAACCATTAATTTAGTTTATATTTAAAATGCTAAAATATTATCTTAATTATCAAGCCCATAATAAATGTGGCCTTGACTCCGACAGAGCAATAGAATCGAATAAAACCTATGCGGGCCGCTAGCTTCTCTGCAGCCAAGTCCTGTATGCTTGATCTCCTGTGAATCGAGCCAGAGGTTATTGAACTTTCCACCGGCTGTTTGCAATTTTTGTATTTCAGTCGCGTGGTTTAAGTGGGGGCGGAAGCTATCGTTGGAGTAGGTATTTTGTTTGAACGGCTATCCGTGTGTTGTGTAATACGTACGTCGCGTCGTGCCTGGTGCGATATGGGAAGACAATAATACGGACGTGGATATGCAAATACCGTCAACTTCGGCTGTCGGTAATAACGTTGAAAATGTTGGAGAATTTAGTAAGAAGAGTGTGTGTGAATGTGTGGTGTGTGTCTTAATAATAAAGGGATTTTCAAGATTAAACTTCGCTGATAAGCTTCAAAAAATTTCCACAGGAAGGGCAAAACCGCCTTTGAAAAATTTAACCACAAAAATGAAAAACTGTATTAGACACGAACAATTTAAATGGCTAACAGGGTGTGAAAATATAAGTAAATTATTTTGTTGCCCATGTTTACTTTTTGAAAATGAAAAAGGTCTCTGGAATAAAACTGGTTTTTCCGATTTAAGCAATTTCATAACGCTGTAAAGAGACACATTATGTTCAAAGCGCATTTGCAGGCCGTCATAAAAGAAAAAATCTTCGGCAAAACCAGAATTGAACACGCCCTTAATAAACAATTGGAAATTAGTCACCGCCAACACAATGAACTAGTCAATAAAAATAGGCAATTATTAAGAAGACTTATCGATGTTGTTTATTTTCTCGGACAGCACAAATTGGGGTTTAGAGGTCATGACGAAACAAGGGTTTCTTCAAATAGAGGAAATTTTCAAGATTTACTTAGTTTAATGGCTAAATATGATGATTGTTTAACAAATCATTTAGAGCAGTCTAGCGTTTTTCGCGGAACGTCGAATCGAATCCAGAATGATTTAATTTTCGCTGTTGCAACCATTATTCTAAAAAGAATTAAGCAGGAGATTGGCAAGGCGCGGTTCATTGCTATTGTTCTGGACGAAACAACTGATGTCACTAATTTTAGCCAATTATTCAAATTCAAATTCAAAATCTTTTATTTGCCAAAAACAACAAACAAAATTCGACAGAGAAAATTAAAAATCACATGTTCTTGACAAAAAGGACAGCCTTTCGATTATCAAACCGTTTACATAGTGTACACCACAGACGGTGTACCCATGCTAGGCAGCCATAAGTTTAATTAAATTCTACATACAAATTTTAATTTTAATCTTAACATATGTACCTACTTCTAACAGACTATAATACTTATAATAAAATAATAATATAATAAAAATCATACCATAAACAGAATACTTCCCAAGGACTATCGGTGAACAACGGCAGCGGCGAGACCGAGACGGAAACAGAAACAGCGGAGCGGACGGCGGAAGGCAGCCCAGGGGGTGGACGGCGACCTAGACTCCGGGGACGCCGATCGACAAAAAAATTTCATGCTGCAAGTAGTTGCTCTTGCAACAATTTACTTTTTATGTGTTTCGAAAACTGTTTTGGTAAAAGATTTTTTATATCCGTATCAAGACCATTCCACATTTTAATTGCGACATATACAAATGAATGCTGAAAAGCTGCAGTTCTGTGTAGAGGCATAACAAAATTTTGAATGTTTCTAGTTCTGTGCGTGTGATTAAATGCAGTAAACCTCTGAAATAAATAGCTTGGTAGCCCAGTTTTAATTACTCTATGAACGAAAGTATATATATGATGTTTCCTACGATTATACATATTTAAAATGTTACCTTCATTTAAGTGGGGTGCTATATGATTTCTGTAAGGGATATTGTACGAGAATCTCATACAAGAGTTTTGAACCTTTTGTATCATATTTCGTGTTCGGAAAGATAAAGAATCGCCATATACAGTATCTCCATAATCAAACAGCGAGAGTATTAGGGCCTCACATAAAAAATATTTTTGTCTGGGTAGCAAAAATCTCTTTAAATAGTATATTTTTTTAAACGTAGGTACGCAGCTGTTAATTTCGATTTTATATGAGAGTCAAAAGATAGAGAGCTATCAAATATTACATCAAGGTTTTTTGCTTGACTTACAACAGGAATGACATTATTATTAATATGAATGTGTAAGTTCTGCTCAATATATTTTCTCATATTAATATTATTTTTGCCTAAAACCAATATTTGAGACTTTGTTGCATTAAGCTTGAGGTTATGATCTTGAGCAAAATTTTCGATTTGTTTAAGGTCTCTTATAAAATGTTCTTGAGCTATATCTAGATTTCGTATACTAATTGGTATATATAATTGAGAATCATCAGCGTACTGCTGAAGCTCAGCATATTTAACAGACTTACACATGTCAGCAACATAGAGAGAGAATAATAATGGAGACAAACTGGAGCCCTGGGGAACTCCTTGATTAACTGGCATAAAATTTGAAGTGGAACTATACGTACCGTCACAAACTAACACACGGCTTTGTCGATTATGCAGATAACTAGATACAAATTTAATAGAATTATCTATGGTAATACGCTACGTTAAAACAGACGGAAGTATTCAAGAGCGATTTTTAGGTTTTAAGAATGTGTGCGAAGATCGTACAGCAGATGCATTATATACCGTAGTTTATAACGTTACTAAAGAAATTAATGGAGAGAAAAAATTAGTTGCTTAAAGCTATGATGGAGCTGCAGTGATGGCAGGACAATTAGGCAATCTGCAAGCTAAAGTTCGAGAAACTTTCCCAAGTGCTGTATTTGTCCATTGTTTTGCTCATAAATTAAATTTAGTTTTATCCCAGTCCATCAACCACATTATAGAGTGTAAAGTTCGTTACTTTAAGTGGCATGGCTGCTTTTTTTTCCAAGTCAAAAAAACGTATACAAGCTTTGGGCTCCATTGTCCACAAACGATTGCCCAAAGTAGCTCCTACTAGGTGGAACTATAATGGAAGACTTGTGTTAACAGTATGTGAAAATCGTGAATCACTGATTGAACTATTTGAGAATATAATTGAAAATAATGAAACGTGGGACTCAGAAGCAATAAATAGTTCGAGGGGGTTTTTGGACTGTTTGAAACGAGATTTTAATTTTAATTATTTGTTGAACATATTTTCAGAAATATTTCCATTGTCGGACAATGTTTTTAATATATTACAAACTAAAACAAATGATATTGCTTTTTGCCTTAAAAAAGTGGATGATTTTAAGTCCATGTTAAGCCAAAAAAGAGATGACTTTGACCTATTTTGGGAGAAAACGATGACGTTAAATGTAGAGCCACAAGCCAAGCGTCTTCGAACAGACAGGTGGGAGATGTTCAAACATCATACAGACGCCTCTTTTATGAAATAATCGATCAAATTCAGCAACAAAAAAAATAATGCAATTTTTAAAAGACAAGGAGCTGGAAGATGTCTACACCGAAGTGTCGAAATTGTGTGAATTAGTATTGACAATACCTGCTACAAGTTCATTAGTAGAACGCAATTTTTCAACACTTATAAACACGTATAAAAAATTTCGTGAGAAATTCAACGGAGCAGAAGAGACTTTCGCATACATCGCTGTTGTCCATTGAAAATAAACTTCTCCAAAATATGTCGGAGCATCGACGTTTTTATGATGACGTCATTAACGAATTTGCAAAAAATGATCGAAGAATCGAATTACATTACAAAGAGGTAAGTTTCTAAAAATTGCTTCCCTTTCTTAAAATTTCACCGCACGCCCCTGAGAGTGTCCCATTTAAAATGTTATAGTTGATGTAGTCCCAGCAAATTGAGACACCCTGTACACATGGAAACATGATATTTTAAAAGAACTTTAAAATTAAAGAAACTTTTGTATGATACTTTCATGTGTTTTTTAATCCCATAGCAACAACAACAAAATAATGAAAGTAGTCTTAGAAACCAACAGCTTATAATATAATCCATACCAATATTAATGTAATATAAACGTGAAAGTAATAATTAGAACTAATTTTTGTACCCATAAAGTACAGGGTGTTCCAGCGAGGACTGAACAGGGACCTATTTTCGACCTTCCTTGTATTTTGGAAAAATTCAAAATAGCCAATCGATGTATTTTTTCTTGTAGAATCCAAAAATGTCATCGAAAAAATATTTGAACCAGAAACAAAAGAGTTACGCTATGCATCAGGTGTTTTTTAAATGGAATGTATCGTTTTTTATACGATTTTTGGAAAGAGTGATTTTTTTTATGTCCGTTCTGATTAAAAGATTTGATTTTGCGATAGCTGTTTATATTACATTTTAATGTTTTACAAACTAAAATTTTAGCTTCACCTGTTTAAAATATACGATAGGTTGATATAGGTGATCAAGGTAAAATGACGTTTGAATGCTTTGTCAATAAAAATTGACATTATTTTAATTATTGTCGAAGTCTTCACCTAAAAAATATATATTTGACTCTGATCGAAATGAAATACTCTTTGGACGAGAGACTACAGATTGTTATGCTATTTTACAAGTGCCAAGAAAATGCAAGAGAAGCAAGAAGAAGATTTATTGCAAATTTTCGTAGAAATATCCATCAATACAATTCTAAGGATAAAAAACCTATTTGAGGAAAATAAAACTTTACATGATAGAAAAAGAAATATACAAAGAAGAAGAAATCGAGACCAGGCCATTATAAATTATTTTCAAGTTAATCCAACCAAATCTATTTCGGATGCAGTTCGGGAAGTTCAGTACGGTGTAAGGCGCAGAAGAGTTACCCGAGGGACTGTTCACAGGACTCTGAAAATTTATAAATTTAGGCCTTTTCGTATCCTTCCACTTCAGCACCTAACACCGGCACAAAAAGAACTTCGCTTCCAATTTGTTTCTCAAATGGTAATTCGGCAAGAAAACGAAGACCCTGATTTATTCAAAAATATTGTGTGGACCGACGAAGCTACTTTCACAACATCGGGAGTATTCAACAGACATAATAGTCACCACTGGGCCGTTGAAAATTCAAAAAAGTTCCAGACTATTAAATTTCAAGGGAGGAATTCTATTCATGTTTGGTGTGGGATAAAAAACAATAAAATTTTGGGACCAATATTTTTTAACGGTACTTTAAATGGGCACAGATATTATGAGTTTTTAGAAAACGAAATTGAAAATTTTTTGGAAGACTTACCATTGGCAGAATATCAGAATTTAATTTGGCAACATGATGGGGCGCCTCCTCATGCCGTGCATGATGTGGTTCAATTTTTAAATCGGCGCCATAACGAATGGATAGGGCGAAATGGAACATATGCTTGGCCGCCCAATAGCCCCGACCTCTCAGTTTTGGATACATTTCTTTGGGGCCATTTGAAGAACGTCGTATACAGACAACGAAACGAAAATATTCAAGAGATCATGGGAAAAATTGTCGATGAAATAAACCGCCTTAACCAGGAAAATCATATTGTAACAGCAAGTTTAGAAAGGCTACAAAGGGGTTATCGATGTCGTTTCGAGAAAAACGGCGGTAACATTGAAAACTTATGTTATTAGTAGTTTTATTTTATTATTTAATAATTATTTTTTATTGAATTTCTTTTTCTATCATGTAAAGTTTTATTTTCCTCAAATAGGTTTTTTATCCTTAGAATTGTATTGATGGATATATTTCTATGAAAATTTGCAATAAATCTTCTTCTTGCTTCTCTTGCATTTTCTTGGCACTTGTAAAATAGCATAACAATCTGTAGTCTCTCGTCCAAAGAGTATTTCATTTCGATCAGTCAAATATATATTTTTTAGGTGAAGACTTCGACAATAATTAAAATAATGTCAATTTTTATTGACAAAGCATTCAAACGTCATTTTACCTTGATCACCTATACCAACCTATCGTATATTTTAAACAGGTGAAGCTAAAATTTTAGTTTGTAAAACATTAAAATGTAATATAAACAGCTATCGCAAAATCAAATCTTTTAATCAGAACGGACATAAAAAAAATCACTCTTTCCAAAAATCGTATAAAAAACGATACATTCCATTTAAAAAACACCTGATGCATAGCGTAATTCTTTTGTTTCTGGTTCAAATATTTTTTCGATGACATTTTTGGATTCTACAAGAAAAAATACATCGATTGGCTATTTTGAATTTTTCCAAAATACAAGGAAGGTCGAAAATAGGTCCCTGTTCAGTCCTCGCTGGAACACCCTGTACAAATATTTAACAAAAACAAGCCTATTTTCACGCAAGTAAAGTGCCTTTTTCAACCTCGGTGGAATGTGGCAATGCAATCTAGCCCAGTTAACAATGTGTTTTTAGTTAGTTTCCTAAGTGGTCGTACGAAAAAGTTATTACCAAGTAATTATACGCAAATATAGACTGTGTATTATACGAAGAAAATTGAGGATAAAACCTAATTTACCGATTTTTGGCTCTATGATAATAAACCTTAATATACACTTTAATATGAATTGAATTTTCACTTACATCATACTTTCTTTATTCCAGAGTTATGCCGATGAAGATCACAGCTTGAGTTCAGTCCGACCTCACTTGTACCATTCACTGGAGAACTTTTTAGACGAATGTTTCGTTAAAGATACCTAAATATCATCATCAGGAAAACAAAGTCGTTATAAAATAGAGACTGGATAAAGATAAAGGTGAATAAAACACTTAGATAATCGTATTTCCTCTTTAATTTTTAGCGAAGTATAAAGTATTTTGCTCAACTTTTTTACCTGTAAGAGATTATTTTAACTTAATATATAATTGTATAGATTTACTGAAAATATCGAATTTTTCAGTTCTTTTTTTTTATATTTATTATTTTTGATTTAGGAATCGACACAAAGAAAGCTGCAATTATTTTTTGATGCATGTAATACTATTTAATATTTTTTTTTAATTAATCCAGTATTTTTTCAAGTTCCTTATTGTCCTGTTTGATTTTATTATCCAGTCTTGTTTTATAATGATCATATAATTCACATGGCTCTTAATTTTCATATTCGCCTTTTTGTTAATTGTGTAGCTAGAACTGTACAGGTCCTTCCATTGAGGAGGAAAAATGGATTTTTTTTGACTTCCCCGTATTTCTCAATATTGAATGAGAAACAAAAGATTTACGTCAACCCAAGTAGCACATATAATCATATATGGGCTAAAATGCTGTGATATTGGCTAATATTCCTGGCTAATTAGCTAATATGGGTAGCCAAAATAACAGTTCTACTACAGTATAAAGACAGAAATATGGCTAAAGTGGGGAATAATAATTTGACCATAATAGGGTAAAAATGGCCAATTGGCAACTATACGGTCCTCTCTTTTGATTTTATGGTTGGGTTTATTAGCTACTTTTTGACTTTAATATCGAGCTTTTTTTAACTGAATTGTGACTTGTTTTTTAGCCGAAATTTAGTAACATTTTTTTCCGAAATTTACCTAAATAATTTCTCATTTTGTGCCTTTTCTTCATTTATACAGGTTGTCCCATAATTAATAGTACATAGCAAAACTGCAGGCTCTTTGGGTAAAAATATTGCGATTTAACCATACTTTGCTTAGTCTAAAAGTTGACCATACAGATACAGGGTGTCAAAGTTGTAATTTTAATTTAGTTTTTTCAAGCGAGAATTTCAAATCTGTACTTAATTCTGATGTTGCTCAGGAATATTTAATCGACACAATACGCATCACTGAGCTGTAGAAAAGCCGAGAATATTTCAAACCATTAAGTTTCAAGGGAGAAGTTCCAAAGAAATAATAATATTTTGGGTCCAATATTTTATAACGAATCACTAAGTGGTCCACGATATCGTAATTTCCTTCAAAACCAAACTGAAAACCTTTGGAAAAACGACTTTTTTAACCGACACACAGGGGCAGGATTTACAAAATGTGTCGAAAAGTGTTTGGTGATAAAAAGGATAATTTAAAAGGAAAATGTATATGATTATAAGTGAGTTTTATGAAAAAATGTAGATTTTTTAGCAATATGTCTATTTTATACAGGGTGTCTCACGGTGACCGTCTATTAGACGTTTAAGAAGAGCCGATAACCGGATTTTGTCTAAAATTTTGCCAGCCGTTATAGAAGGCCGTGATCTATGTTTTTTAAATATTTTGAGCCATGCGGTGTTGCCACTTCTATCCAAAAACAGGTGGCAAAGTCGCTATTTTAAATGGAACACCCTGTATATTATTTCCTATTTAAATTCTACACGATAAACTATGAATTTTTATAAAATCTTCAGATATCTTCAACTGTTTTCGAGATAATGACAGTTAAAAATTTAGAATTTTACATTTTGAAAGGTTGCCAAGTTTAAACGGATTAAGTTTAAGTGAAATGGTTTGCAGTTTTGTATCTTAGTTTTCAATACTTTATCTAGTGACAAATCGAACGTAAACTGTCAAAAACTGACAATTCTGATATTTTCCAATAAAATTGACACTAGTGTCATTGGATAAAGCACTGAAAACTAAGATACGAAAGTACAAACCATTTTCACTTCAACTTTATCGGTTCAAAATGCAAAATTCTAATTTTTTAACTGTCATTATCTCGAAAACAGGAAGGGAACCTCACTACAAGCTTTTATTTTAGTTTGACATGTCCCGGTATAAGGGCTTTTTAGGAAACCATAAACTCAGTGATATATTTTTAATATATTTTCTTTTCGATTCTTACTAAACTTGAAAGTGAAAAATAAATGAACGTAAAAAAATTAGAATAAGCTTTTATGTTTTTAAATAATATATGACAATTGACAGAAGAGGCATAGAAGCTGTCAAGTTTTTAAATAAAGTAAGTTAAATTTAAAAGCTGGAAGTAAAAGCTTTCAATTTTAAATATTTTTTTACGTTTTTTTATTATTAAAAATAATTAAAACTGTGCGGTAGAAATGTAATAGGTACCTTGAATTACATAAATTTACAATTTATATTTTCAATTAAAAAAATTACTTAATAATCTTCATCTGACACACATATTAATTGATCTGTTTCGACATAAACTGGAGGGGGTCGCCATAGCTTTCTTTGGAAGGAAAGCAAAAAAAAGGGTCTCAGGATAAAAGCAAAAAATTGAAAACATCTTCATTGGAAACTGTCTGACTACTTTTTCGAGAATGATGTTCTCTTAATTTCTTAAAATCCTTATTTCGCACTTCCTGTGCCTCTTCTGTTAATTGTCCTATTGGTAACAAGGCACTTTCGATAATTTCTGGCCCGTGGATAGGAAACTTATGTAGTGTCGGTGGCATACAGGGTGTCCCAACTAAAAGTATCCACCCCAAATAACAAGTCGCCAAGACAAAAAAAAAATAAAACGCTCGGACCCGTCGATTTTGGGTTTGTGGGGGGAACATTTTGTGCCTGTTTTCAATTTCGCAACATCACCCTCTGTTAAAATGGAAAGGGGGGTCGAGTGATACCTTATTTTGAAGGGTTTCCGACCCTGGTTACAACTGCCAAGTTTGAAGCCTCTGCTGTCATTCCCGAAGAAATGGCAGCTTGTCGAAAAAAAAAATTAATAAATTAACTGCAAGAGTTGGCTGTTTTAAATTTAGGGTATGATGCAGGCTAGTGAAAAGATTTTAATAATAATTACTCCGGACGAGAGGAAAATAAAAATAGTAAATGTAAATTAATGGGGAATTTTTGCGTTTAAGAAATGTTTTCTACAAAGACTAAATTATTTTATGAATTGTTCGAAATGTTCGCCATTTACTCCCTTGCAATGAAACAGACCGTTGCCAAAACGTTTAAGCTAACTTGTCGAATTGTCACTGTACAAATATTTTTAAAAAAAATCAGCATTCCATTCTTACTGTTATCATAAAGCATCAGCAACAAACAAAATAAAATTACATTGTTATCGTTTATTTAGTGTCAAGCATCCATGCGTTTATTACAGTTTGTGTATTTTATTTAAAATTTATTTTGTCTGAAAGTGTTAAAAGACGAAAGTTTCTAACAATTGCCTATGACGTTTACAATACAAGAGAGAATCGAAATTATTGTCCTTTACATTAGAAACAATAATTGTGCGAGAGCTGCAGCTGTAAGTTTTAATGAATCTCATCCCGAACATTCTTTGACTCATAGAAGTGTATTACAACTGTGGAACAAATTTTTCGAAACCGGCTCAGTTGTCAATAAAAAGCATGAAAGAGTAAGACCAATAAGAAATGAAAATGTTGAGGTTGCAGTCCTTGGCCATGTTGCTATGGTCCCAGGTAACTCCATCAGAGAAACAGCTGCAATATCAGGTGTCTCCCGAAGCAGTGTTCACCGGATTCTAAAATCCCATAAGTTTCGACCCTTTAAATATCAATTGCTTCACGACTTGAACGAAGATGACTTTGATTGCAGAGTAGAGTTTTGTGAGAATATTTCTGAAAAATTAAACAACCATACCATTTCATTGTACAATATTTGTTTTTCTGACGAAGCCACATTTTAGTTATATAGAGAAGTAAACCATCACAACTGCAGGTATTGGAGCGACAGCAACCCCATTTATTCAGGAAAACCCATAGCCAGCATCCTTTAAAAGTAAACGTGTGGGCGGGAATTCTAGGCAATCACGTTGTTGGACCTTTTTTCACAGAAGGCAATTTAAATGGTGAAAGTTATTTAAATTTACTTGAAAATGCCATCGATCCGCAGATTACTGAGATTCTAGAAAACGACCAGGATTTAGCTGAAGATCAGATATTCTTTCAACAAGATGGAGCACCTCCTCACTACGCTCGTCCGGTAAGAGATTTTCTCGATAATACTTTTCCCGATCACTGGATTGGAAGAAGAGGTCCCATCGAATGGCCGGCACGATCACCTGATTTGGCGCCATTGGACTTCTTTCTTTGGGGACACTTGAAAACAAAGATTTTTAAGATGCAGCCAGAATCACTTGAGGATTTAAAACAGATTTTTAAACACCTGAAACATTTCAAAATGTTCAAGAGGAATTCGAGGCTCGTCTGTATCATTGCATGGAAGTAAATGGCGAACATTTCGAACAATTCATAAAATAATTTAGTCTTTGTAGAAAATATTTCTTAAACGCAAAAATTCCCCATTAATTTACATTTACTATTTTTATTTTCCTCTCGTCCGGAGTAATTATTATTAAAATCTTTTCACTAGCTTGCATCATCCCCTAAATTTAAAGCAGCCAACTCTTGCAGTTAATTTATTAATATTTTTTTTTGGACAAGCTGCCATTTCTTCGGGAATGACAGCAGAGGCTTCAAACTTGGCAGTTGTAACCAGGGTCGGAAACCCTTCAAAATAAGGTATCACTCGACCTCCCTTTCCATTTAACATATTGGGGGTGAATCTCACCCCCGCTCAGAGGGTGATGTTGCGAAATTGAAAATAGGCGCAAAATGTTTCCCCCTCAAAAGCAAAATCGACGGGTCCGAGCGTTTTATTTTTTTTTGTCTTGGCGACTTGTTATTTGGGGTGGATACTTTTAGTTGGGACACCCTGTATTATACCATGAATACTTGAGAACGAAATATTTAGCAGTATCGAGTGCATACTTTCATGACCACTTGATGTAACAATCAGTATGACATGAAGTTGTTCAATAAGGTTTAAGTCCACTTTGGTAATTTCAGCTGAAATGGTTGAATTTTTTAAAAAATCGCCTAGCCGTGTTACCATCATTGGTATTGCCTAATCCTTGTTTTGGCTTGTCAACTATCAATCCTAGTCGGTTTTTAAACTGACTTTGGATATGTTTTTTTGTTTCTGCAACAATCCCTTTATCCAAACCCTATCCACCCGTGTAAAACCGAAATTCCAAATTCCAGATTTTCGGGTTCTATTGGTCTCTTAAGAACTGTATCGATGTCATTAAAATCTTTAGATGTAGCTCTACATATGTAACACTTTTGTGTAGAGGTCGTTTCCATAATGGCATTGCAAATTTTTGCATCAATCATAGCAAATATCATGTTGTGTTTTACCTGCATTTGACTGCAGTTGTTGAATCTTGGCATCAATCTTTGCTTTTTCTGCCAACGAAACAGCTGTAGATTCTTTGACAAATTCAGTTTTTAAAGGACGACAGTACCTTGTAGATCCTGGTCTTGGATTCTGCCACACTACCTTTAATCCAGTCACCAACCGAAGGGGAACAAAACTTAACATTGAACGGAAGCTTTCACGGCTTTGGTCAATTAAGAAATCATGGTTCTTGGGATTAGACCGTGTCAAATTAGAATTACTATCCGACGTTTCGCCTTCGATTGCAGAAGCCATCTTCAGGGATCTTTACTCCACGAGAACTGAAGACTAAATGAGCTCGGAGAGTGTGCTTGATGAACCGTGACCCTGTGTTAAGATCGATTTCCACGTGTAATGTAGACCGTAACCCGTATCTCTATTGACATTTTCTGTATGTTTAAATATTTCAATAGATTCTCTAACTTTTCATTTATAAAAACCTGGAACCGATGCTAGAACCTTGGTTTCCTTTACATTTATGAAATGGCCAGTGTTATGCTGGTGTTCAGCTACCACAGATTGAACAATTTGTTTCTTTTTAATACATCGTTCATGTTCCTTAAGTCTAGTTGATATTGACCGTCCTGTTTCCCCCACATACACTTCTCCACAGGGGCAAGGAATTTTATATACTCCTTCTGTTTGGAAAGGTACAAGATCTTTCGGGGATGGCAAGGATTGTCCAATCTTCTTATGTGTATTGAAGATTGTACGTATGTTGGACCGCCGAAGTAATCGTCCTATTTTGTCTGTAGTGATATGTATGTAGGGAAGAACAACACTACCTAATGGTGGCTCTTTATCATTTTCCTTTGGCGGAGTTGTTTTACTATGTCTTTTAATTGAACGCGTAATATCTTCAGTGCAATAGCCATTCCCTCTGAGAGCTTCGGTCAGTTTCGATGTTTCCGATGTTAAAGAATCTTGATCAGAAATCGAAATAGCTCTGAATACTGATGAGTTAATAACCGATTTCTTTTGTGCTGGATGGTGATAAGAAGTTGCATTTAAGTATCTATTTGTATGCGTCGGTTTTCCATACACAGAATGTTCTAATGTACCATTTTCCTTCCTTTGAACACATACATCTAGAAAGGGAATCGTTCCATTAGATTCTATTTCCATCGTGAATTTGATATTATGATGTTGCTAATTAAGGTGGTCCAGCAATATGAGGAGGTTATCCTGTCCATGAGGCCAACAACAAAAGTATCATCTACATATCTAAACAAGTGCTTCGGTTTTAGATGAGCGGATGTTAGAGCAATATCCTCAAAGGCTTCCATAAAGATATTCGCTACCACAGGTGATAGAGGAGATCCCATAGCTGCCCCTGAAGTTTGTTCATAAAAAGTTCCTTGAAAAATGAAATAAGTAGATGTAAGACAAGCTTCCACTAGGTCTATTAAGTTCTTATCAAGATTATTGTTATCCAGTATGTTTGATATAATGGAAATTGAGTCGTTGACAGGAACATTTGTGTAAAGTGATTCTACATCGAAACTGACCAAAATATCTTCGGGATCCAACTAGATTGTTTTGAGTTTTTCCACGAAATGTGCAGAGTTTTTAATAAAAGAATCTGTTTTTCCAGTAAATGGACTAAGAAAATTTGAAAGATATTTACCTAGTTTGTATGTGGGCGAGTCTATTGCACTGACGATCGGTCGAAGTGGTACGTTGTCTTTGTGTATCTTCGGAAGACCGTAGAACCTGGGAGTCTTGGAGATGCTTGATTTTAGTGATTTTTTTTCCGCTGGTGGTAGACTGGATGTGTTGATCAAATTGGTAATGCGTCTTTCTATTTTACTTGTTGGGTCTGCCTGCATAACCTTATAGGTGTTGTTGTCCAAAAGTTGAGTAACCTTTTCCACATATTCTGTTCTGTCCATGACGACCGTGGCGTTGCCTTTATCTGCTGGAAGTACCAGAATGTTTGCGTCTTCGTTTAAGGTCTTCATTGCTGTTTTTTCGGCTGCGGAGAGGTTCGACTTCGGTGGTTTTGAGTTTTTAATGATCTTCGCTGTATCATATCTGTCTTCATCGGCTTGTTCCACTGGTAATCTTCTGATTGCTTCTTCAACAGAAGATACTATGTCTTTTACGGGAATGGTACTCGGTGCTATTGCGAAGTTTTGGCCCTTGGAAAGGACGGAACGTTCTGCTTCGATGACAGGTTGATAACTGTGTTCTACGGAAGTTTCACAGGATTTTTTCTGTTCAAGAGAGCTTCAAGCTTCTTTTGTTGCTTAAGTGTAACTTCTTGATGGATTTTTTTTTCTGCCTGTGCGTTGCGTTGGTAATGTTGTCCAAAGTTGTAAATGTAGTTCTTTCTAGTCTAGAGGCTAATTTCAAATGATTTTTTAATAGTTTCCGGCCATTTGTATCTAAATCACGACGTGTTGACTTAATCCTTTCTCTAACTAATGCATTGCTAGCACGCTTATAAATATTCTTAGCAGTTCTAGAAGTAATGTGATGTCTTACCTGTAGCGATTTCGGTACTACATCTTCATCTCGGCATCTAAGGAGAAAAGCCAACTGGGAGGTAACTTCTTCTTGCTGTTCCGGAGATCGCCAAAAGTTTT
The DNA here is from genome assembly GCA_030620095.1 of Kuschelorhynchus macadamiae. Lineage (NCBI taxonomy): Eukaryota > Metazoa > Arthropoda > Insecta > Coleoptera > Curculionidae > Kuschelorhynchus > Kuschelorhynchus macadamiae. The sequence goes on along the minus strand of JAUTXW010004848.1, from coordinate 58,949 downwards.
GGCATCCTTCTTGGTTTCCTCCCCATATAGGTTAGCTAACATAGAACGGAAGCTTTCACGGCTTTGGACAATTAAGAAATCATGGTTCTTGGGATTAGACTGTGTCAAATTGGAATTACTATCCGACGTTTCGCCTTCGATTGCATGAGGCATCTTCAGGGATCTTTACTCTACGAGATCTGAACACTGATCTGAACTACATACATGGCACTACAGACAAAATAGGACGATTACTTCGGCGGTCCAACATACGTACAATCTTCAATATACATAAGAAGATTGGACAATGCTTGCGATCCCCGAAAGATCTTGTACCTTTCCAAACAGAAGGAGTATATAAAATTCCTTGCTCCTGTGGAGAAGCGTATGTGGGGGAAACAGGAGGCTCAATATCAACTAGACTTAAGGAACATGAAAGATGTATTAAAACAAATTGTTCAATCTGCTGTAGCTGAAAACCAGCATAACACTGGCCATTTCATAAATGTAAAGGTTCTAGCTTCATCTCGATCGATCGATCTTAACACAGGGTCTCGGTTCGGCGAGCACAAGTCGGGTATAAAAGCCCGCTTGAATCTCTCCGAGTTCATTCAGTGTTCAGATCTCTTGGAGTAAAGGTCCCTGAAGATGCCTCGTACAAGGAAGGCGAAACGTCGGATAGTAATTCCAATTTGACACGGTCTAATCCCTGGAACAAAACTGGTTATAAATACCGCTGCATCATCAGCTTGTACACCACAGAATGCCTGTTTGTATGAACTATGACCACTGCTACCATCAAAACCCCATTTGAAATATAAATGAAGACTTTGCTTTTTATCGCAACTTAAAGTACAAATGACGTCATTTTGGGCGACAATCAAATGTTTGGTGGTAACATTAAATTTTAAGTCAACATGGCTTTTAAGTCAACAGGTGACCTGGATAATATTCCTTCTTTGCCGCCTGTACGTTTTTATATAACGGAAACATTTTTGGAGCTTTCGATCTCACTAACTCATACTGATGACGAGATAAACCCGCTTCAACTATCAGAGCTTAGAGCATCTTCTATTGATATAGGAGTAGTTTCCAAGGACTCTTTATATGCATCGGTGTATTTAGTGCAAGCAGATGGATCAGATACCATTTCTCTCACCAGTTTGGCAGCCTCTGTTTGTCCTAAAGCACGCATTGCCATTTGTGTGGCATAAACTAATTGAGTTAGAGAAACTGACTTTCTCAAGTCTTTAGTCTTATGCCTTTTCATCCTTTCCGTACTGTCCTCAAATGGCACTGGGCACGGGCGACCGCTACGTTTATTACTACTACAAGAGAAAATTAAGAACGAATCCACCCAGATCTTGTTATTTTCTAGAAATCTTTGCTCCATACGGTGAGATGCCTCCCATCGGGATTTATACTCAGATTTAAAACGAACAATCAACTGAATATTATGTTGATCGCCTAGACCACCAGTTCTTTTCTCGATCTCTTTTTGTAAAAAATCAAACTGACCTTTTCAATTGTAACATTCAGAATTTTTCATGATATTGACCATTGCACGTCTAGCGATGTTTAGAGTGTCGGAATTCATGACTGATTTAGAGTCCAGAATAGACCTAAAAAAACAAAATTATTGGGTGGCCCTCCCTAACTTTGGAACCGTTCCGTATATGACTATGAGATTTAAAAGGGTCATACAATATCATGAGACAATTCCCTTTTTAAAAACGGCAAATTTATATGTCAAAATAGCAGCTTAGCATACTTTAGATTTTTTAATGGAATACTACCTATTGCTGTCATTCTATCGTTATTTCTAGATAGCCTGCCTTGAATATTAATTGCTATGATTACAATTGTCTCAATAATAAATAAATACTCTAAAAAGTCGAAAATAACTTTAAATTAAATAAACCACATCAATTTATTTCATTACATAATTTATATGATATAAAAAAGCTTGACGCGAGATTTTTGTATGTATATAATTTATAATTAACCTCGCCACAACTGTTTATATCATATATATATATATATATATATATAGTGTGTCCCAGATTCGCTTCTCTATATAGGGAGGGGTTTTTCGCCAGTATATCCAGAACAGTAAATTTGACAGCTGTCAAAATGTGATATTATTCGGACACATTTTTAACACAAATAAGATGATGTATACGACACGTCTTCATTGTTTTTTGTTAACCCGCAACCCGCCTCAACTTTCATTTTTCTTATGACCGCCATATTGGATTTTTCGATTTTTGGAAAGAGCCTAAAATTTCCAGTCTAGTGATATCTGATCAGTGCATTAAAGATTTTACTATCATCAAAATATCACACTTCGTAAATTAGGTTTCAATATTTTTAAAGGAGGCCATGATTTATTTGTCACAAGATTACATAGTAAGTAATGTATTGAACGAATTGAATTTTCAATACAACATGAACGTAAATAACGACTTAAAAATCTAAATGAGCTTTAACTACTTTGTAAGTGAGTAACATTAATTTACAAATCTGCAAAATGACGTCCATTTGCATCGAGACATTTTTGACAATTTGTGACTGCTTTTTGTACAACCCTGGTAAGTATATTTCGGTTAATATTTCTAATTGTCTCAGGATCTCTATGGTCACGGGGGGATCAAATTCATACATTTCATTCTTCGTGTAACCCCAGAGGTAGAAATTCAAGGGCCACAGGTCTGGGGATCTAGGAGGCCAAGATATTGGACCATTTAAAGAAATTATTCTTTCGTAAAACTACTCTCTTAAGAAGTTTCTGACTTGAATGGTATTATGAGCCGGACATCCGTCTTGTTGAAACCAAGTTCTTCTTAATTCATGTACCGTTAGAATAGCTCATAAGGCTGGTACAACCAGGTTTCGCAAAAGCTTTAGGTACCTCTGCCCGTTTAGGTTGTAGTCAAACAAAAATGGTCCAATAAGTCGATTTCCTAATATGATTAATAAGTCAAGGGCGGCAGGGTCGGCCGAGTGGTACTAGAAACTATAAATAATAAAGGGAAAATTATCTTTATTAAAAAGTAGATATTTTCTTTCCAAAAATAATTATCGAAACACCCCGTAATGAGTGAGCTTATATACAGTTGAAAACCTATTCAGTTTTATTATGAAAAAGAAAAACATATTTGGTTAGCGGGAAGTAATAGCCGTAATAAATTATTTTGTTGGTATTGCATATTAATGTCGGAAATATTAAATCAATTTGTTTCAGTGATATAATAATCTTAAAGAAGTACACCGTGCCTTAATAAAATATAAAATATCAAAAAAACAAACCCCTTGCGCTTTAAAATTTAAATTATTCGGAAATACAGCTGAACGCCCAATTCTATTTTTATAGGTTCTTCGAAACTACAATACAAAATGATTGAATAAAAATGTAGTACAATGTCAAAAAAGTAGGTTGACTGACTAGAGTAGAACGTTTTACTTTTTTTTATTAGATTATACTCTTTTAGTATCATTAAAGAACTGAACGAAAAAAAAGATTATTATTTGACCATCATTTGGTGCCTATTTAAAAAAGGTTGGTTAGATTAACTTAGCAATGATCCCACACCAAACGTTACTTCCAAATCTGATCTGTAGACGTCTCTCTGCCACTTCGTGAGGATTTTGCACAGCCCAATGATGACGGTTGTCCCTATTAAAGACTCCACAATTCGTGAACCTGCTCTCATCGGACCACAAGACATGATTTACAAAATCAGGATTTTCATTACATCTTCTAATATACCACTCACAGAACTGTAGTCGTCTTGGAAAATCAGTTTCCTTAAGTCCTTGTACTATTATGGGTTTGTATGGATAGTACTTATTCTTTTTTAAAACTCTCTGTACTGTTGATTTTGGCACATTAGTTTCCTGTTCTACAGTTCTTACCGATGCACTAGGGTTTTCGTTGATAGCTTGTAAAATGTTTCTGTCTCGATTTTCATTGTTATTATTGTATTCGCTTCTAGGTTGTTCGAAGGCACCATGGTTAATTAAATTAACTACGACTTTCCTGAATTGGGTTTTATGAGGCTTCCGTCGTTCGGGGTACATCTCCAAATACCTTGCTGAGGTAACGTCGGCATCTCTGTATGATTGAAAGTACAGAGCTAACATGTCAACCTTTTCTTCATTTGAATACGGAATGCCGGCATTTTCTATAGGTTTTGACATAAAATGTCAGATGTATGATTTTATTGGGATAAAAGCGTACCTACTACTTATTAAAACGCAGCTTTGATACTTTCAACTATTTAACTTAACGTCAAAGTCAAAATCCAGTTTTGTTACAGATAAATCATGGCCTCCTTAGAAAAAACTGAAACCTAACTTTACGAAGTGTAATATTTCGATGATACTAAAATCTTTAATGCACTTGTGAGATATCACTAGACTGGAAATTTTAGGCTCTTTCCAAAAATCGAAAAATCCAATATGGCGGCCATCAGAAAAATGAATGTTGAGGCGGGTTGCGGGTTAACAAAAAACAATGAAGACGTGTCGTATACGTCATCTTATTTGTCTTAAAAATGTGTCCGAATAATGTCACATTTTGGCAGCTGTCAAATTTACCGTTCTGGATATACTTGCCAAAAACGAAATCCTCCATTTTCGGTTTTTCCTAGATATTTCCAAAAAACAATTGATCGATCGTAAATCTGAAGCCGGATATCGAATGCAATAAGTTTCCTCAAAAATTTTCCCCATTTAACCTTTGTTGTAGGTATAATAGGAGCCGAGATCCCTGTATAGAGAAGCGAATCTGAGACACACTGTATGTATGTATATATATATATATATATATATATATATATATATATATATATATATATATGTATGTAATGTAACAAATTGTTGTGTTTTATTTAATTTAAAATTATTTTTGACTTTTTTGGAGCATTTAAATAAAAGTTTGTTTTTAAAAAATATTTTTTTACTATTAATTTTTTTTCGACTTTTTAGAGCATTTAAATAAAAGCCTGTTTTTAAAAATGTGTTTTTAATATTAATTTTTCGTGTTGTTCGCAGCAAACCTTTTCATTTGATACCCATATCATGGGAGTGTATAAAACTTAAGTAATCGGCCATCTTGGGCAGTCCGCCATAATGGATTCGGCAAAGTTCAAATAATTCAAAATGGGGCAAAAACGGGCAAAAATCTACGTTAGAATATTAAATTGTATAAACTAAAGAAAAATAATTTGCAAAAAAAATAGCCGGATGTGCCCGGATTCCTTGTGTTTTCGAAATTTTATTAGGTAAATGCGAATTTTTGACACACTTTAGTTTGTTTTCAAATATATCGTCGCCTAATATATCCCAAAAACGATTGAAATAATAATTTTCTTACCTGATCTTGACTATAGCAATGTCACTTCTAGAATAAATATAAACCACTTATCGCACAATCATTTATAAAAACAAGGAATGGAACCATCGCTTGGCCAGCCAATAGCCCTAATCTTTCACTTTTGGATACCTTTCTCTGGGGCATCTCAAGAAGTGGCTTAGCAAAATAGAAAGGAAAATATTGATGAAATTATGGAAAACATTGTGAACGAAATTAATACTCAGCCGGTTGCACAAAACCTAATTGTTGTTTAGAATATTTGACCGAACTTTCGGATTTGACAAGCTGCTTATAGAAATCTAGGAACTCGCTGTCAAATTTGACATTCCGTAACATTCTAAACTTTAATTAGCTTTCTGCAACCGGCCGTTAATCAAGAAAATGAAATTATAACTGCAAGCTTGCAAAGTGGATACCAATGTTGCTTCGAGAATAATAATACACACACACTGATCGTTTAAATTATTAGTTATTATGTTTTGTCACTTTATTATTAATATTATCTCTTGTTTTTTTGTTATGTAATGATTTAGTTTCTTCAAATAGGTTTTTAATCTTATAATAATTATTTTTAGGGATATATTTCTATGAACATTTGCAATATATGTTATTTTTGCTTCTGGCGTTTTCTTCACACTTATAATACAGCGTTGCAATATGTAGTCAAAATTACAGTGATTTTGAAGTAAAGTGATCACCTGCAGTACCTGCATTTCATATGAATATATTTAATTAAATAGGTAGCAAAATAATTTCCGTTTTGTTATTTAACTGGCATCATAAGACAGCTTAATAAAAACTAAGATAGGAATGTGAAAGTTATTTTGCTCTAAGTACAACCGTTCAGGTGCTATGACGGCTCAAAGACGCAAACATGTAAATATTCAAACATCAATAAATCAAAAACAGTTGAAGATAGATATATAGTACTTTATTAAAAAACACTTTGAATTGACCATACAATCTAAAAATGTAATAATATATAGGGTGTTACGTTTAAAAAACGCAACATCCTTGGCGTAAGTCTTTTGTTTCTCATTCAAATACATCGATTGGCTATTTTTGAATTTCTTGAGAAATACGGGGGAAGTCAAAAAAATACCGGTTTTCCTCCTCAATGGAAGGCCATATCCAGTTTGGAAAAATACACGTAAGTAATTTTATAGAGGGGCCAACTTTTTCTTAAGCAGTATTTCTTGTTACATTATGGCTATCAATTTACATAAAAAGGGTGAACATTTTAGAAAAACAAAAACTGATAAAATGTCAGTCAAATGCTGCTTAAAAAATTGACGTCAATCACTAGACGTAATATTGATTGATTAAAATATGCTGAACATCTCGAAAACAAAAACTTTTACTAATAGGTTCGCACTTATTAACCAGATATTTTAAAAATTGGTTCAGTGGATTCATTGTCACATAGCTGAATCAGTTGATAGGCGTTTTGAAGTAAAATATATTTAAAAAATGTGTTGCCAAGGATCAAATCTAATTAACAATTGTTGTGATCAAATGTAGATATTAATGTAGTATCAGCCGATTCACTAAGGAGGTTTAAATTTAGATCTGGCCTAACATGACAGTTATGTAAAAATTGCACTTTTTTTTCTACAACTCTTCTGAAAACGACCAAAAAACACCCAACCAATTTTCTTATTTCTGACGCCATTTATAGAGGGCGCCACTTATGGTACAGTCTTTAAAATTACATAACTTTTTTTGTGTCACGGTGTATTATAGCCTAAATGTTAAATATTATGTGTTTTCCACTTTTTTTAAGCAAAAAAGGTATACTTTGTAAATGTCGCTCGGAGAACCGTTTTCTTGACATCTGCGTATAGTCGAATGCGGCCTTATCGTGCGGGTCCAAAGGTCACCAGCATCATGAATCAAATCAGAAAACACAGTGAATACCAAAATGTTGTGTGATTCTTTTATCGAGCTGTTAACTCTCGATGGGCTATTTACAAATATACAAGGAGAAAGAAAATAGTTTTTTTTTATCATATTACGCAATATCATTAAGCCACTTAATATTATTTTATATATTAAATTCCGAGGGACTAAATAAAAAAAATCGCTAAATATGTATTTGATTAAAAATTTTTGGGGGCAAAAACAAAAATACACAAATTGGCAAGCGCCTTAATAAAGTCGGAAGGCGGTTCGAATCAGTGGAACAATCAGGATATGTTCTGTTTATACAGCCACCTAATGAAAGTGAGATTTTTTTATCAATCACCCAAAATTATGAGCCCCGCCTGACCTAAAAATCTAACCACTTATACAGTGTCATTTATTTAAATGCGGGCCACCCCTGTGCAAAGAAAACTTGTTTTTTTTTTGTATTGTGGTAACAAAAAAATTTTATTTTGTAAAAATATTATACACTTTTGTTAAAAACACAAGATAATTAGTTATTACTTCCCTCGTGAGATTTTTTCAGATCTTTATGTTTAAGGGTCCCTAGATGCCGGAAAACATGTTTTCTCAATTCCGTCTGTCTGTAGGTATGTCTGTCCGTCAGTCTGTCTGTTCGCGGCATAGCTAAAAAACTACTTATCCGATTTCTTCAAATTTCGGTCCAAAATTAAGGGCCATGCATGCGAAATATACGGGCTATATATATATATATATATATATATATATATATATATATATATATATATATATATATATATATAGATAGCCTGTATTTTTAGTAAGCCTCGAGTTTCTGGTAAGTCGATTTTACCGATTTTTATATATCAAATTTTGTCTTATAATTAATAAAAAAATTTACTTATTTTAAACACGCTTTAAAATTGGAACAAGTATTCTATAATTATTTATTTATTGCCTACAAAATTACAAATGTACTAAAAAAGTAAGCAAAAAAATGGTGTCAAATCTAATAAAAAAATTTTTAAATTAAAATTCACTTGCTAATATCCAGGAGCCAGTGGCAAAAGCTCTGAGAATCGGTATAAGTAATGTACAGAAACTTGTGCATGAAAAAAAAAAGCATAATTTACTTCCGAAGAAGATTAAGAAATGTACACGAACAGATCCAAAGGCAAAAGACTTAAGTTACAATGCAAAAATGGATATTCATAATGCAATTTATGATTTATACACGTCAAAGACTAATATAATACTTCTGAAACTTTTTAATATTATAGACTAAAAAATATCATCATCAGTTAAAAAGTCCTCATCTTCTGAGTCGTCTTCAAATGGCGCAATGATCATTGGTGCTATTTCGACATCTAGAACTCGTTCTCGATTACACCAATCCCATATTAATTCTCCGTATGTTCCACAGATTTCTTCGATTACTCCGGCGTAATATAATTTAATGAATCTTGCCAAACAATTTGCACTTCATCTGATGTAAGACCATCGTTCACGTGTTTTTCGTAATATGATTTTGCTCCAGCCCATATTAATTCTATTGCGTTAAACTGGCAATAGTATGGCGGCAGTCGTAAAACCTCATGTCCAAGTAACTATAAAAAAAACGAATTTCAGTCAAGAGATTTGATGTTTTGATGTGGGTCGTTTTTGACCCACTTGGGCAAAAAGGTGTACTATGCGCAAATGTATACAGAAAAACATAAAAACTTGCAGGGTGTTGTTATTTTCATATATATACATGCAAAAAGTTTTAGATAAAAATAAACAATTATAATATTATTTGAACACTTTTATTTTGTATGGAAATCTACAAAACATTTATCATGTAATGCAACATCACACTGGCCACAGGCTTTAGTGGTTTTGTTCTTGCAATGAGCACACCTTCGTCGTGTCTGACCATTCAAAATGAGATGCTGACCATGTCTACGAGATACTGGACTAACAAGAATAGGCTTTGGGCCAGTAGATAAGGGGGATTTTCCATATTTTTGTAATATAGATAATACAATTGATCTCCGAAATTCAAGATTGTCAATTTTTTTCCCAAATTTTCGGGCCAGTATCCATGCATTATTCATGCATACATCAAACGTCCAAAATAATATGGGCATATACCATTTTTTGCCGCGAAATCCTATGCGATAGTTTGCCACATTGTTGTCCATTTGGTCGACGCCACCCATGAATCTGTTGTAACAATGTATCACGTTTGGCTGAGGTATTTCAACCTTCTTTTTCTCTTTTGCAGAATATCAAACAGCTTGACGAATAGGTGCTACGCCATATTCATTCGACAACATTGTAACAACACTGTTATCCTTCCAACGGACACAAACAACATTATCATCTTTGTCAATGGCATTATCAAATACTCCTCTAGCCCCTTTTTTCATCTGTGCAGAATTTTGAAGTGGACATTTGTCGGTACGGTTTTCTCGCACTGTACCTGTCGCACCAAAACCCAATTCTCCCAATTTACTGATAAGAGCAGTGCTTGTAAAGAAATTGTCGAAGAATAATGAAAACTCAAAATCGGGAAAATTAGTTTGCAAAATTTGTTACAACAGATTCACCGAGTCGAAGTTTTTCGTCAGTCTGTTGAGCCTTTCGTCCTTGATATACGTCGAAGTTGACGCAATAGCCTGATGGAGTTGCCAAAACCCATGCTTTGTATCCGAAGCGGATTGGCTTTCCTCTGATAAACTGTTTACATCCGTTTCGGCCAAAATACGGGATCATGGATTCGTCGATAGACATACAAGAGCTTACAGGGGTATATTTGATAAAATTCTGGTTCATTTTGTCTATCAAAGGACGTAACTTCGCCATTTTATCATTCCGTACTAAGTTGTTGTTATCGGCTGCGTGCAAAAATCTAAATATTTCTTCAAAACGATTCCTTCTAATAGAATTATAAACCAAAACATTTCGAGCGTCATCTCGTCCTTCCCAAAACATGCGACGTCTGGGAACGGGAACGTAACCACTCACATAAAGAACAGCTATAAAAACAAGCATCTCATCATTGCCAATTTCTAATCTACAGTTTTTGCTGGCAGCATATAAGACGCTATGTTTCACAAGAAGTTCCAATATTTCCGGGTTCAAAAAGAGTTCCATAAATTCCAGAGGCTCACATTCATCACCTAATGTCAACACAGGTAAGAGTTCTATATTTGTTTGTTTTGTTTTACCCTCATTCAAGTCACCTTTTAGCCATTGTCGATTTTTTCGGGACTTTTTCTTATTTTCTTCAGGTTCTGTTACGGTACTGTCTTCATTATTATGGCTGTCTTCTTGTATCTTGGTTTCCGCTTGTGCCTGAAGCTGCAATGAATTTAGTCTGTTGGGGTCATTACAGTCTTCATCCCCTGAGTCTCCATTACTTTCGAATCCATTATCATCTGGAGGAGTTATATAGATGGCATCTGGAACGGGATCATCTTTGGAGAGTTTTTCTATTTCGTCTAACAGCTCAGCCGTCGTCAGTGGTTTCTTCCTATATTAAAAAAATGTGTATCACATATCTGTCCAACGGGTCGATAACGACCCCAGCAAGTTTTTATGCTCTTCATTTTCAAATAAACAACCCTAACCTCAAAACAAATATTACATCGTAAAAAGTGAAACCAGTGTAATAAATAGTATGAAAAACAACACAATGAATACTTAAATAAACAACTTACCAGTAAGAGTTTCTATCCATGTCACACTGCAATATTTTATCACTTAAATTTATCAAGAAAACTGAAAACACGATTTCTCAGCCCGCTTTACAATATGATATTAACGATGTCTATTGTTTTGACTACTAAATGCAAAGATAGGCAATACTTTAAACATGCACATGTAAAGCTGATTGCATAATTTAAGTACCGGGTCGTTTTCGACCCGTTGGGCATAAATGGGTTAATAGATTTTGCCATTAAAAGAAGTTCTAGTTTCAGCATATTGGGTAAAGGATTTTGTTTTTGTTTTATTAGCCAGTCATAAATATCACTTTTCTTCCAGGATGAAGTAGGTTGTTTATTTAAGATTCTTGAATGATAAGACGCATTGTCCAGAATGATTAAAGATGGAGCATCTAAATTTGGAATCAGTTGTTCTTTTAACCACTTTTCAAACAGTTCACAGTTCATATTATCATGGTAGTCTATACTTTTGGATGTTGCAGAAAACAGTAAACTTGCACCTGGGAGAAATCCTGTTAAAGAACCTGCATGCAAAATGATGAACCGTTTTCCCGTCCCATTTTCTCTTGACACTTTTTACAGACTCGCCCTGCCAATATTTCGAACCACTTCCATTATAAAATATCCAATTCTCGTCTACAAATACCACTTTTCTAAATTTTGAATTAACATTTTCCGTGTATTTCTTTAAAAACTGGATACGCTGACTTGCTATATGTGGCAACTCGCACAAAAATCTTCGATTACAGTCCTTTTTACATCGAAAACCCAACATTTTTATTAATTTTGACAACGATTTTAGTTCAATTTCCAATATGCCTCGATTTTTGATATTAGTTTTTTCGTGTACATTTCTTAATCTTCTTCGGTAGTAAATTATGCTTTCTTTTCATGCACAAGTTTCTGCACAGTCCTTATACCGATTCCCAGAGCTTTTGCTACTGTCACCTGGATATTGGCCGGTGAATTTTCATTTTCGTAATATTCCATTAGATTGAATACCATTTTTTTTCGCTTGTGGATGCAAAAAACCCGAAAATTGTTTTCTATTACTCATTTTGTCACTGACTTGTCAATGTGGCTTTGAAGTGACATCGCTCAAAGATTTTTGCAACTGCTGGTGTTTATATGTTTATCCTCTTTTTTCATATGAATATTCCACTCATGTACAAATTTTCCCGTAAGACTGGTGGTGTTTTCGAAAAATTATAGCGGAAATACCACGTCGTCTAGGAAACGGTGTTTCCGCTTACCTGGTTAGGTGTGGTTACATACCTAACCAAAAGATGAAATCTTTTGGTTAGAGTCCCTAGAAACTGATTTTTTTTAAGTATCTTTCAAACATTTTTGAAAAGTTGTCAATATGATTAATCGCTTTGGGCTAGTTCTAGAATTGATGAAGATATAATTGGAAGCGAACCAAGAAACACCGTTAAATCAAAGTTTGTGTTCAATTTGTTACAAAATTCAAATTTCTGAACTTGAAATAGGTATGTATTTAATATTCAGTTAATAAAGCTTAGTTTCCCTGATTCGTGGAATATTCCTCCTAAATACCATTCATGCTTAAAAATTAACCAGATAATTTTTAAGCACTTGTGGTATTATCCCCGAAAATATCATAGGTCTATCTAATTCATCTTCTGGATTTTATGCGGAGGATATGATTACACGTAATAAAAGAAAAACAGACTTAAAAAGTTTGTCGTTGATAAATCGTATGACTCGCACGATAACACTGCTTTTGACTATATTCCTATTTTTCGAGTCCTTACTTACTGTTCCTAAAGTTAAAAATAATTTTTTTTGATTCACATGGAAAACTGTTCTCGATAAAAATAATCAGTACGGACCCTTACTATTCCTATTTTACGGTCCCTTACTATTCCTATTTTTACGACCACTTACTATTTCTATTTTTACGAGCCCTTACTATCCCTATTTTTACCAGCCCAAACTTTCTAATTTGTAATCCCTTACTATTTCGTGCGGCGCGTGTCGAACCTTAAAATGTTCTGAAGTAGGCTAGGTCAGGTAAATCAAAACGTTTGTAATAATAAATAGGTGTTTTTAGTGAGGTTTTCTTGCGACATGACAAAATAATTCCTTTTGTTATCTATATGCGGATAGTCTCAGCCTTATACAAAAAATGTACCTAAAAATATAAACGAATTATCAACTGCAATCCTGTATCTTTGCTATAAAGGCGTTAACAGATAAAAACAATTAAAATCCGACACTTTGTCACTCCAAATGCAAATGCAGTATAGTATATAACTCGTTAGATAATCAATTTCCAACCACACTGTGTTCTTTTCAAAACTTGTTATATTATATGCTCCGGTTCGGCTGACCACTTCAACCACAAGAGTTCAGGATGCAAGTAGTGACGTCATCAGCTGAATGGTTCGATCACTGGTCTGTCAAATTGCTAACCATGTCGAGAATATGGTCCCGATCGCGGTTCTAGAAACAAGCAAAATATAGCGGTTTGTTTACAAATTGGAGACAGGGGAATTATTTATTTTTATCATTAAATAAATTATTTTTATAGTCTTCTAGTGTTATATCTGGTTTTGTGTTGGATATTATTTGGATTTTTGCATATTTGAAGGTTGATGTGGAAACTTTCATGAAAAATGACAAATTGCTTATTACAGGTGCAATATTGCTATTAAAAAATAAACTTTTACACACAAATTGCTAATTGTTTCTTCATATTTGTTACTATTTTTTTGCAAAATCGAAACACAATTAATCATTTACTTTAGCTGTCACTTGAAATAGGTAACCACACGTTTTCACCATGTTCTACACATGACGCAATCAAAACGTCATTATCTGACAGACCAGTGCTAACCGTTTGAGACCAACGGTTAGTGAAACCGGAGCATGATGAAAACACTTAATATACTATTTCTAATTGTCACCGTTACAATATATGACAGTGACAGAAGCAAAACATAATTGGCGAACGATAAGTTTTTAATTGCCAAGGCAAGTAGATCTGACCTAACTTTTAAACCTTTTTAGTGAATCTAGGTTTATGTCTTTTTATTTGGAAGTTATTCTACATAGAGCAGTGCGTAATTTAGATTGAATTTTCATTGCTATCTTATTCCCGTCCATCAAAATATTGTAACTTAAAGTGACCAGGGTATTTATCATTGTGGGCGGTTATTGGTTGCTATGAGATCTCTAGGTAAGAATTTTACATTTGTATATACTATTATGGTTAAAACGACTTATAGCCATTTTATTTTTTGTTTTGTAAATATGAAATATAAAAATGTATATTACTAGAAAATATGTGTTTTTTTTATGACAACTAGTATATAATTAATGTTTCAGAAATATACAGGGTTATTCACGCAACCCATTCATTAAAAGTTTTTGATGATGCCATTTAGATACAAATTTCAAATTTTAAGATTAAGGTAAGGTCAAGGGGTACTTCTTTTCTGAAATATTTTCAACTTCCTGTCACTTCCGGTTTAACCGGAAGTTGGTATCAACTTGCTTCTTTTAAATGGAACACCCTGTATTTTATGATATTTTTGGATTCTACGGAGAATTTTAATGCTATTTTATGTAGCATGTCCTAAACCTAGGTTTAAGCGTTCTTAAGATATTTGACCTTGAACCGAAAATGAGCCTTCGGTGTACCAAATTTTAAAATCTCATATTTTTGTAAGTTTTGAAGATATAATCTTCATATTTTGCAGACGATCGGTAAATAACCTTAAGTTTCTATTTTTTTTAGTGAATTTGTCTATTTTTATACAGGGTGTCCTAAATTCAGCGGCAAACATTTATATTTTCAAAGCCACTAAAGTACGTTTTTTTAAATGGGACACCCTATAACTTTATGCACTATCAAATGTAGAATTTCATTTTCTGTCGAACTGTATTAAGGTTCTCCATACCTATTCGTAACCATTTTCGAAATAATTGGGTTTTATAAAAATATCGTATGTATTTGCTTAAATGTTTACATGTTCCAATGGAGAGCCATGGAAAAACAATTGAGATCCAATATGACACATGATTAGTATGCGTTATTTATCGAAAGCTGTCAGTGATAAACTAAATCTTCTAAATCGAAATATAAGAATACGCAAACGCTGATATTCTCAATCTATTTTATATTCATGGAGAATGTTATAAAATTTTGGAGAGAACGTGTCGTGTGTTTAATGAACGCCACCCTGATTTGCCGCCAATGAACAAGTCAAAATTCAAGAGGATTGAAACGAACTTTTTGCGTTTTGGCAAGGTTAAAGTTACAAAAAATGTTCCGAAACCAGTGACAAATGCCGAGGATAACGTAATAAACACATTAGATTATTTCCACGCAAACCCGCAAAGTTCAATACCGTCTGCAGAAAACGATTTGGGAATGTCTTCTTCATCTGTCCAAAGAATCTTGAGCGAACATCATATGCACCCTTATTCCTTCCAAAACGTGCAAGCCTTGAGACCTGGTGATGACGTCCGACGAGTAGAATTTTGCGAATTCATGTTTTTGAAAATTCAAGAGGACCCTCAATTCTTTTCAAAAATATTTTGGATCCATGAAGCGAAATTTTCTAGAGAAGAAACGAACATTTCTGGGCAGCAGAAAATCCGCACGCTTTACGCGAAACGCGTTCTCAAGAGAGGTTTAGCTTCAATGTTTCGGGTATAGGATTAAATGATCAGGTGCGGTACTGTATTTATGAAGACAAATTAAACAGTGATAAGTATTTGGAAATTCTACGAGGGACGGTTTCTGAATTTATAGAAGAAATTCCTATTGGTGAGCTGCAAAATTATTGGTATCAATTAGATGGGGCACCAGCACATAATTCCGCTGCAGTTTATCTCCAATTATCTCGAATTTTTGAATATCGCTGGATTGGTTCCAATGGCCCTTGGAGATGGCCCCCGCGATCGCCTGATTTAACACCCCTAGACTTTTATTTATGGGAATTTATCAAAGGTAAAGTCTATGCTTCCCCAGTAAATAACCAACAAGATTTACTGGACAGGATACGAAGAAGAAATGGAAATGTATCTTCAAATGAACGGACAGCATATAGAACATTTGTTATAATTCAATTTTATTATTTTATTTATTTATTGTTGATTGTTAGATTGCTATAATTTTTAAGTTCACTAAAACAGGTATAGAACAGTCTCTAACTTAGTAGATATGGTTAAAAATAATGTAAACAATTTATTACATTTTTTATAACTTTAACTTTTCCGAAACGAAAAAATTTCGTTTCAATCCTCTTCAATTTTCTCTTATTCATTGGCGTTAAATGAGGATGTTTTTCGTTAAAAACATGGCACGTTCTCTCCAATATTTTGTAACATTCTACGCGAATATAAAATAAATTGAGAATATCAGCTTTTGAGTATTATTTTATTTTAATTTAAAAGTTTCAAATCAGCTGTTATGTTGAATAGAAAAGCACAATAAATGTTTTTCCATGGCTTACTACGGGAAGGTGTAAGCATTTAGCAAATACATATGATAGTTTAATAAAAACCTGATTATTTCGAAAATAGTTACGAATAGGTATAGGGAACCTTAATACAGTTCGATAGAAAATTAAATTCTACATTTGATAGTGCATAAAGTTATAGGGTGTCCCATTTAAAAAAACGGACTCTTTGAAAATTTGAATGTTTGCCGCTGAATTTAGGACACCCTGTATAGAAATAGACACATTCAATAAAAAAAAATAGAAACCTATGAAGATTATATCTTCAAAACTTACAAAAATATGAGATTTTAAAATTTGGTACCCCGAAGGCTCATTTTCGGTTCAAGGTCAAGTATCTTAAGAACGCTTGAACCTAGGTATAGAACATGCTACATAAAATAGCATTAAAATTCTCCGTAGAATCCAAAAATATCATGAAATACAGGGTGTTCCATTTAAAATAAGCAAGTTGATGCCAACTTCCGGAAGTGACAGGAAGTTGAAAATATTTCAAAAAAGAAGTACCCCTTGACCTTACCTTAATCCCAAAATTTGAAATTTTTATCTAAATGGCATCATCAAAAACTTTTAATGAACGGGTTGCGTGAATAACCCTGTATAGAGTAATAAAATTAGGTATGCAAGGACTACAGGTTGACCCCACCAATAATTTATGCCACTTCCATAATTTGGCATTTATCTCTTTGCAAAATTCTTTCTTTTCATCAGGTGCAGGTAGTACCACCCGGTTTTCGGTCAATTTTTGCGTTTTGCCTATTGTTATCCGTTCATAAACACTGAAAATGGTATGCCAAAGGCGTGCGGTTGGATACTTTTAGAAAACATTTTAATTTAACAAAATAAAAATTATATATAATATGTACATTCTTGTTTGATAAAAGCCTACTTTATAAAAATGATAAAACTCCAATGTCCTAAATGGTGAGTACATGGGGCTGTTTCACTGTCCAACAGACTACATTTTTATAATAATAATAATCTTTATTAATAGCCCTTGCCTAGCAAAAATACATATACAAATATCTTTGATACTTAAGCCTAGGAAAAATCACAGTAATCACAATATAACCTCCTTTTCCTACATACTAAATTCCTATAGTTTGTTTAGCATGTAATTTACAAACATTCTTAAACATAGCTAGGTTTTGAGAAGCTTTTATACGCTTAGGTAATTCATTATAGTGTTTCAATCCTTTATAAAATAAACTATTCTGACTAGAATTTGTATTTACTCTATATAAATAAAAGTTGTTATTTGTCCTCGCACGAGTATCATGTTCATGTATATCACTCACAAATGTACATTTGTTCAATAGATGTTGCGGCAGTAAATTATTTAACATTTTAAAACTAAATATCATACTATTGTAAATTGCTGTTTGTTTTACATTCAAGAGGTTAGTACAATTTAACATTTCAGTTCTAGTTGTATATATGTTACATCCCAAAATCATTCTCCATGCTTTGTTTTGTTTTTTATTTGTGACCTATCTAAGAATTGTTCATTAAGTACAACAACGTAGAGCAAAAATATAAATGGGGTGCAATAATTGTTTTATAGACAGTCAATTTAGCATAACAACTCATGTTTTTTGATATATGCCCTAACATATGAACTTTTTTGGTAATATATGTATAATGTTCTGAGAAACTTAAGCCATCATCTATTATACAGCCCAAATATTTGAAAGTAACTACCCTTTCAATTACCCCATTATTGATCTTAACATCTCCAACTTGATCAAGATTAAAATGATGATTATAAATATTTGCTCTTTATAATCATCATTTTTGTTTTCTTTACATTTATTTTGAGATAATTGTTATTTAGCCATTCTAATAAGTTATTAAGTTCTTCATTCGGTGATTTTATTATTTCATCAACATTTTTAACCACTATATATATCACAGTATCATCAGCAAACAGTTGGATATCATATTGTTTACAGCCTTAACAATATCATTAATATACAGTATAAATAGGGTAGGCCCCAATACAATGTTGACCTTCTGGGAGTTGAGATATCACCATATTTTACCACTCGCGATCTATCAGTTAAGTATTCTTTGAACCATCTAAGAACCACAGGTCCAATTCCGTACTGTTTCATTTTACACAGTAATAAGTCCCTGTTAATTGTCTCGAAGGCACGCCTGAAATCCAAGAAAACCACCCCAATCATCTTCCATTCTTCCAAAGCTCCTTTCCAGTTAAATAAAATAGCCTGTAATGCCGTTTCACATGAATTTTTTGTTCGAAATCCCGCCTGGTACTCATTGAGAATTCTACTATTCTCAAGATATGACACTAACTGATCATTTACACACATTTCCAGGAGATTTTCGTATGGTGGAACCATATTGATAGGTCTAAATTCTTCAGCTTGTATTGTGCCCTTCCACTCTTCAAACTGCTATTGATAAGGTTGAGAATTTTGTCCCCAATGGTTTCAAATGCGCTTTTTATTATTTTGACAGTAATGCCATCTGTGTTACTTTCTTTGATTTTCACTTTCTTTAAGGTTTTTCTCAACTCTACCATTTCTACTTTATTGAAAAATTCCATTTTACTGTCTACCTTTATAATATGTGCCATTTCATCATGTGTCTTTGTTAAAATCATATTCTCAGATATTTCTTTGACACTATCTTAAAAATATATATTAAATTGTTCGCTTATTGCCTTTCCTGTTGTTCTTTTTTGATCAAATATTATTTCCTTTTTAGTTTCTTCATTTCCTATTACATTTATGAGTTTTTTCAGTGTTTTCCACATTTCGGTTGAGTTGTCTTTGACGTCATCTATTTTTCTGTTAAAGTAGTCACGTTTTGAGTCTCTGATTAAAGCTACAACTCTATTCCTTTGTTCCTTAAAATATATCCAATCAGGTTCATTTTTAGTACGAATGGCTGTCTGATATAGCTGATCTCTTCGTTTTATTTTATTGAAGGTTATTGTTTGTTCAGGAGCAAGTTCATCTAGTACAGCAATAAGATTATCTATTAAGTTATCAGCTATTTTATCTATATTGTTTATAGAGTTTGTAACCCACTTCATATCCAAAAGTCTCAGTTGGAATTGTGTCGTATCCATGTATTTGTACTTTCTAATTATCCTTTTTTCAATTTTATTTATGTGTTTGTTATGAAGGTCTATTGTGATAATGGAGTGATCCGTTATTTTGGGAGTCAGAGAACTTCACAACTGATGGCCTTTTCATTTGTAAGTAAGAGGTCTATTCTTGTTGCCGATGTTGGTGTTACAGGTGTATATGGATTTATTATTTGATACATAACATGATGTTTACCTGCATAGTATAGCATCTTCATTAATTTCATCCAGAAAGCTATCCAATTTATCCAAAAATTCAGCATCACTCGCACTGGGTGAGTGATATAAACAAAAAATATAATTTTTTTTTTGCTATGGTTATTTCTATGCCCTTTATCCATATATTTGTATTATTATCTATTTTTTTTGTTTCTTTATATCGGTACCCCCTCTTTACATATATATAAATGCAGATTATAAAATGCTTAATATTTTAAAATTAGCTTTATTTTTAAGTAAATTGACTGGAAAATGTAGGTGAAGCGGCCCTTCATCCGCGTCCCCAGGCGAGCCGCCACTGCTTTGACATTGATTTTTGTTTTTTTTTATAACGTTTTTGTCCTTGCAGGGCAGAATAATTGCTGTACCTGCAATATTTTGGCAGATGGTGATCCTTCGAAAATTATCGAAGCTTTTTATTAAAACGCAAGGTAGATAGGAAAAATAATATGCTTTAAAATATATGCTTCGTTTTAATATTTGTCAGTGCTACATTATTAATTAATATTACATAATATAATTCTATAAATCCTGAGTGGAACCCCAGGTTGCGCCAATTAGTCTTCTTTCCTTGCTGGTTAGATTCCAAAGCCTGTTTGGCGGTGTTAAAATAGTTCTTTTGTCCATTTTTCCTCGCAGGAACCTTGACACTTCTGTTAGAAATGTCCAATTTTGTCTGTTTGGAAATAGAGGTAGATTTCAAAGTTTCTTTCAGCATGCAGGAGCGGATCTAAGAAGTTCGTTTGGGTAAGCTAAGGTATTACTCTATAAACTCAAATTTATTTCTATTTGTTAGTAATGTATCACATGAATTATAATATCAAGTTTTATTTAGAGGGGAGGGCTAAAGCCACTTAGTTTCCCTTTAAATCTTCAACTACCTGTATACCAAGAGCTTTGTTGGCCTAGATAGCCAAATTCATTGACTTTTTCAGCGTTCTGAATATTGAGTGTTATTGTTAATCAATTGACGCAACAATCTGGTTTTCTTCATATTTATTTCTGTGCCACACGTATAGGAACTTAGTTAATTATGTTGATCTTTACTTGCATATCTAGAAAAATGCTGCAAGAGTAAGCTTGCAGGTTTTTCTAAGGCCTACTTCATTCATATTTTGAAGAGTAGAGTACACTTCCTCGTTTCATTTCTAATACACAACAATAATTAGTTAATTGTGTTATTTAATGTAATTAGTAGTGTAACTTTTTCGAACAAAAAGACTATACTATGTGCAATGTGATATTTAGTTAATAAAGCCGAATTCCAAGTTTCAGTTTGCGTATAGTTATTTTCTCAAATCAGTTTTTTCGGCAAATACCTGGCACAAACTTCCCCCAGAAAAATTAGACTGCAAAGCAATAATCCAACGGCCAACATAAAAAATATACCCGAAAAGTGTTGAAAAGTTAGAACGTTATCTTTGCCTACAGCAAATCTCCGATAGTCGTATTTAAAAGGAATTTGTTCTAAGACACCAAAACCTCGCACTCTTAACGATAACATTTTAATTTTATCTTTGAATGGGGACCGCATTTTGCAGAGGAAGCTTCCGAATCCTGGCTCTACAATTTGCGGCATGATTTCGTAACTCAACTCCTTACGGTTATTTGCGTAATACTTAACCAGGACATCAGCCACTATGTAAGAAGTAAGAAAAACGGCATCTCCCTCGTTCTTCAAAAGTTTTCTCCACCATTCAGTTTTTGTCACCAGCGTGTAGCTCAAAGTAGTGTTCACATACTGAGGAGAGAATATCGGTAGTTGACTATCCAGCAATTGTCTCATAGATCTGATCCTAGGTGTATACTTATGGGAGAGGATAGTGTTCAAGGATATATAACCATATATTATCGACATTAATAGTCCTGTCAACAACCAGCTCGCGCGAATTATAGTTTTTTTCTTTACAAACTCTGGTGCAGGATAAATGCAGAAAACTTTCAAAAATGAGACGAATTTCCATTGTTTAACCCTCGAATTGAGTGATAAAAATCTGTCCAAGAACGCCATTATTGCACTAAGTGCCACTGATGTCCCGAAAGTTCTTACATTAACGAAATAAAAGACGTGATACCACGGCGGGATTAATTTCCCCCTTGGCACCAACGCTACTATATTATTAATCATATGTGGATATGTAAAAGTGACGTATTTCGATCTGAATTGCCCTAAACTAGCCCAGTAAGTGCCAATGGACTGTGTCATTACAGTGAATTCAACGTCAGCATTATTTCGGATGATTTCAATCAAGTTTTGCAGGTAACTGTCATCCCTTCGGATGCGCAATATGCTTAAAGAGGCATTAATTTGTCTTGTCAGAGAGGCAAGGAAATTAAGATCAAAACTATATTCATTTCTCATGTTCATGAACTCGTAGTACGCTAGAACTTTTATAGGGTACTGATGGATATTTTTTAGCTTCTCCGGGAATTCTTCATAGTTATCTTTGATGGTGTGCAAAGCGATTGTACGCAGTTCGCCGGTGAAAGGATTATGTTGCGCTTGCCTCAGAGTACCGTTGAAATAAAAAATTACCGCATTCAGCAGTTTATAATTCCACAGATCTTTAAAAATTGCTTGCAATACAGAGACGTCTTTGACTTGGTCGCATAAAAAAAATCTATATTTACCTACGTTTTCGAAGAATTCCGAATGGTATAAATTCTGAATGTAATGTGTGTGGTTGAGATTTTTTTTAAACATGAAAGTTGTTACTGCTGTCACGGAGTCCCGTAACATTTGAAGTTTATCTGGCGTCACTACAGTTTGGATGCGTCCAGAATGCTTGCTAATATAGTAATATGTATCCGTACATGCATTGCTCTCCCTAAAGAATATATAGTTACGAATGGTGGAATCAGTATTTTCTTGTTCATGTTTTGCGTAATTGTTCAAGCTTCTCTCGAATTCTTTACTCCACAATTTTAGCTGCAATTTAGCTGCTATAGTGGTTATAAAAAATGCAACCATTAATACAACTTTACACTTCATTTTCTACAGTTCTTAACAAATGTATTTTTCAACTACACAGATAATGAAGTGTTCAATACGTAATAGCGTCGTTGGTTAAATTTATTGGGGTTCTATAATTTTATTTGCCGAAGCAATAAATAAAGTAATTGGAAACGGTCAAAGTGGGCTGTAAAATTACTAAAATTAAGTGAACTATCATCTAAATGGCACTCAATGTAATGAAACAAATGTTCCAATGACTGATTATTATTATTCTTATTATGATTACTTTCAAAATACCGGGCGATGCGTTGTTTAAGTTTTAATAAATGGAAAATAAATTTAATAATCATTATCGATTTGAACAGTGGCGGCTCGTGGTCAACTTTTCAGGGGGGCAATACATAGGGGAGTGTAAGGCAAAATGACATACGATCGTATTTCACGGCGAATCCGAATAAATTTGACAACGCTGTGTGCTTATTACTAAAGCTTACACCTTCTCCCAGCGTTGCCAACTCGGTAGATTTTCCACTAGATCTAGTGATTTTAATAGTCATTTAGTGGACTGATGTCATCAAAATCCACTATGGTGGAAATTCTAGTGGGAATGACATTTTTTAGCGGAATTTTTAGTAAAATTTATAAATTTTGTGAGTGGTGGTAAATTGTCAAATTTTATAAATTTTAAGGATGCAATCAATTGCAAAGAATCGCTTCCTGTGCATTGGAACTTTTGGTATTACCTCAGTAAAATACTAAGGTCAAAAGATTGTTTAGCCAACTTAACCTAATTAAAATTAAAATTAGGAATACATTGTGATACTTGTTTCTTTGATTTACAACTGTCGATATCGACTTATAAAAAACAAATGGATTAATGGTATGTATTTCCTTATATGTTTTTTTTTTGTCTGTTTTAATATATGTTTAAATCATTTCGTTTAAAGTTTTATAATCCACGCTATACTGTTGTGTTTATTATAATGATGGCGTCGACAATTTAAAATGAAAAAATAGATATAATACAGTTTCCTAATAGTAAAATATTCTTAGGGGAATTTAGTGATATTTTAGATTTCTGTTTAGTGGATTTCTAGTGGGATTTGACAGTGTTTCTGGTGGAATGCCATGTAACAAAGTTGGCAACGCTGCCTTCTCCGCCACTACCAGTAATGTTACAACTCTCGAAGGGATAAGTAGTGCCGGTCATCAAAACTGTCGATATCGACTTTATGTGTTTTTTTTGTCAAATATATTTTTAAATCATTTCGTTTAAAGGTTTTATAATCACTATAAATTATACTAAAGTGAATTTGCAAAACTATTTAGTTTAAATATTTTTAAACAAAAAAATGCAAAAAATAGTACCCAAAGGCAAAACGACACAGGCCTGCGAAAGGCAAAATAACATACCATGTCATTTTGCCTTTTGATGCATCTAGGGATTTTTTATGTTTTTATTTATTATTTTAGGATGGTGTCTAACTACAACAGAAAGACCGATCGCCAATCGTGGTCAACAGCCGATATGCAAAAAGCGATTGAGGCGATCAGAGAAAACAGAATGGGGTGGTTAAGAGCCTAAAAGATATTCAATGTTCCTCAAACAACCTTGAGAAGTCATTATCAGAATAAGAATATTCACGCTCGAGAAGGCAAAAAGAAGTTAGGAAGATTCAAGAGGTCCTTGAGCAATGAAATGGAAAAAGCTTTATTAGAACACATCCTTGACTTAGAGTCAAAATTCTTTGGTTTGACGCAAATCGAACTTCGCACTGTTGCATACGAGCTTGCTGAACGCAATGGTACGCCGCACCAATTCAATAAAGACAAAAAAATGGCTAGCAGAGGATGATTCCGCGCCTTTATATCAAGAAACCCAACTGTATCCCTACGAGTACCAGAGGCAACGTCAGCAGCGCGAGCCCGAGCATTCAACAAAGAAAATGTAGCAAATTTTTTTCATAAGTTGGAACAAACAATCCAGAAAGAAAATATTAATCCGACTATGATATACAATATGGATGAGACGGTTATAACCAATGTCCAAAAAACACAAAAAAAATATTGCTCAAAGGGGAAAGAAACAAGTGGGTTCGGTAACAAGGGGAAAACAGGGATTCCATACCACAGCTATCGTTTGTGTTAGTAGTACTGGTAACTACATTCCTCCAGCGCTTATTTTTCCGACCAAAAAGGTGAATCCGATACGATGGAGCACCACCAGGAACACTTAAATTATGTAATAAACCAGCCTATATGATAAAACCACTATTTTTTAAATGGATTAAGCACTTTGTGGAAAACGTAAGACCAACTGACGACAACAAAGCCCTCCTGATTTTGGATGGACATGCAAGCCACAAAGATTAGAGTGCCTTACAGTTTGCAAAAGACAACAATGTAGCGGTTTTTTGTTTGCCATCACATTGCACCCACATACTACAACCGTTAGATGTGTCATTTTTTGATCCACTGGGTACCTACTATGATCAAGAAGTAACCAGTTGGTTGAAGGCTAATCCGGGAAGAACTGTTTCAATGTTCCACATTTCTTCATTGTTTGAAAAGGCTTACGATAAAGCAGCCACTGTTGGGAATGCCGTTAGTGGATTTAGAGCTACAGGTATTTGTCCGCTAAATCCAAACATTTTTCCCGACCACTTCTTCGCACCTAGTTTGGTTACATCAGTCGAAGAAATAAACGGCGATGAGAATGATGGCAACATTAGAAATACTCAACCGGGGTGCTCGAAGGATACTGACTCTCCCAGCAAACCTGGTATTGACAATGATCCCGAAGTAAGAAATACATCGATAAATGATATTTTAGAAGGAATACACCCCAAACCTGTTTCCAAGAAAGCTGTCAAAAATTCAAGGGAGAACCCTACAACTGTTTTAACTATTTCTCCTTTTGTAAACGAATTAAAGGAAGCTGAGATTAAAAAGAGGGAGAGAGGAGCTAGAAAAAGTAACAGAGCGCGAGTACCAAGACAAGTGTTTGATTATCCAGATGACGAGCCTGAACCTTTCGTAAGTGGATCTGACGACGACGATGATGCAGCGTGCCTCTATTGCAACGAGCTTTACAGTAGATCCAGGTCCAAGGAACAATGGATAAAGTGCCAAACTTGTAAAATGTGGGCACATACTGATTGTGCCAATGTATCTAGAAAGGTGAAGCAGTTTATTTGTGATGCATGCAAAGACTAGAGTAAGCAAAATTTTCTTACTCTTATTAAACACACTTGTGTTTTCTAACAAGCGTTATTTTATTTTTTGTGAGTTTATTTTGTTTTTGTCTATTTTTTTTAAGATTATTAAATCTTAAACTAAACCAACTAATAATTATTTATAACTTTGTCCAAAGAATTTTACTAAAATCATTTTGTTCTTTGTGAGTTTATTTGTAGTTTTTTATTATTTTTACCTAAATAAACTTTTTTGGTTAGTTAAATGTTTGTTAAACTTTACATGTATGCAATACATTTTTGTAACAAATATATTGTGTTGTTATTTTTACCAATAAATGTAATTTTTAAAGTATATGTCATTTTGCCTACACGTGTATGTCGTTTTGCCTACACTCCGGTGGGCAAAATGACACTTTCAGACTTATGATTCCAATGCTCAATTTTTAGTATAAATGTAAATTTTGAGCTATAAACTATTTTGAACAAACTCTAAGGGACTAAAGACATTTCCGGTACGAAAGAAAATGTTTCAACTTTCCTTGAAACCAATATATCATGTCAGAAACAAAACATATGTCATTTTGCCTTACACTCCCCTATAAACCACAGAGTCATCTGAAAAAATCAGACACACGAAACATAAAATGCCTTTGTTAACCGCATGTCCAAACACATAAATCGTACACATTTCTACGAAAATAACGATTTACTTTTTTGCTTTTGTCTTTACCTGTTGCTGAATTTTAAATTTCGGTAAAGGTTGACTATTGGTCTTAAATTCGAGTCGTTTCTCAAAGTTCAGGTCGCCAAAATAATTGAAAACGGATTATAAAGTCTTATAAAACACTGTGGCTACCTTTCTTTAAAACAATAATTTAAACCACCTATCACACATCAAACACATTAACTGGCAAAAATATTTAAGTTTCCTCGGCGCGGCTGTTGACCCAAACTTTGCCAATGTAAGCCGTATATTACCTATGCGCCCCTATGCGAATTTGATCGGGAACACTCGGAAAAAACTCGCCTCCGTTTACAACCACAAGGTCAACGCGGGCCGCCAGATGTGATCCATTCCAAATGATACGAAACCTTTCCGGAGATTGCGGTGCTAGACATCGATAGTATTAATCTGTGTCGATAGTGCTTCGCTTAGAATATAGAAGGGATTTAAAAAAAAATGAAAAATATAAATTATGTATTATTATATGTATTTGTTTCTGTTTGGAAATATTTATTAGAGGGTCATTGATCATTTGACCTCATGGAGCAGCCGCCACTGGAAGAGGGTGAAATGAAGTATGTTAAATTTTTATTTATTAGAATTTTAAAATATGTCAAATGTGAGTTCCAGAATTTCTAAGCTGCATGTACCTTTAGCTACTTCCAAAACTAGTTACAAAACGCACATACACGTTACATTTATTCACAAATAAAAATAGCAATATATTTTTAAATTATTATTTTATTAAACAATTATTTATTGTTGGTTATAACGTTTATATTGAATGTACAGTTTGTCAGATTGGATTATAAATTGTACTACTTGTTAATGGAAATGAAACAGCTTGAACAAAACTGAACACATGAAGTGTTTGAACTTGACATTTTATTTTTAAAATGAAAGTGAATATGTTTTCCCCCTCCCTGTATTGTAAGCAACCTATTTTGACACTGCTTTGACAGACGTCATTGAAAGTTACTCAACAAGGTATTGGTTGCCCTTAACGACAGGATGTAAGTCAACTTACATCTCTAGGGAAATAATAATCTAAAATTATTATAAGTAGCTTTAATTTTTGATTTCATCAACATATTACAAAAATCCGGTGATATTAATTGAAATGAATATCAATGGTACTGTTATTACAATTATTCACATTATTAACAAAATTTGGAAACACGTTTTCTCGTTTCTTCTCGATGTGTATTACATTTTCTGACTCCACAGATCACGAAGCACTGCAAGAGACTTCTGGCTGGGTCCTATTAGGCACTCCAACGATCTGTCACTGTCATGTCATTTTTGGGTTGTCGTAGGACAAACAAACTGATTTAGCCAATGAGGCTTAAATATTGGTTTGATAAGTCCCACAATAAATTGGTCAAATAGCTGTCGTAGGACAAGCAGCTGTTTTTTTGGACTGCCTAATTGGCAATTACATTTAAGACAAAAGTTTACTATTTTATCATTGGTCAAGTTGCGCAATTAGGTCTAATTTTTAAACAAACCCTAGGTTGTCAACCTACGCTGTCGTAGGACATGACAGATTATTGGACTGCCCTATTGTATAAAATTTTATTCGCTACTTCCTTTTTATTATTGAGGCTCTCAGCTACGTAACTTCCCGCAATAGTAGCGGATTTCCATCCACCATGTCGCTTGATAACTAATACATCAACTTCAGTATTTGCTAATAAAGTTGCCCACGTTCTTCTAAAAGAGTGTCCAGTATACATTTTGAAGTTCTCAAACTTTAGACGTCATGTGGGATCTTGTATCAATGTACTTTTGAATAATTTTGAAATGACAAACCTGAGTGTCGTCACTTTTTGTCACTGTAAGTGTACGTGACATTCTATTTTTGGAGTCAGGAATGGTCACAATTATGACTTCTTGACTTATTTTAACATTGTCCACTTTTATTTCACAGAGTTCATTAGAACGGCACGCTCCAGCAACTCCCATTACCATTACGACCTTCATCAATAACTATATATCATCGGGGGCTGCAAGCATGAACTTATTCACATCTTCCGTGTTAAACACATTCGATTTTTTGGTTCTATAACCATCATATTTTCTTTTCAAAAAGTTTTGGATACTTAGAAATATCTATATTTTCCTCTATAAAAAAAACATCGAATACTCACACCATAAGCTTGATGGGGACTTCAAAATAGCACTTTTTTCGTGGAAATACGCCAAAAACAAGGTTTCTGAGACTGCAGTAGCTGTCTTGCTTTGGCACCAATTCTTAAAGGATTTATATTCCGGTAGTAGAGATAAACAAGCAGTATTCGCTGATTCTTCTAAGTCTGAAACATCCATTTTGTTCACACCGAAACAAACAATTCGACTTCTTCAAACTTTTCGCTATGAATTGTCAACTTGACGTTGTTGATAAAATAAAAACTGCTTATGTTGCTCTGGCAACGGATCACGGCTGCCTTCATAATTTAATGAGAATGCTATCGAATGTAATGATAATGAAAATCCAAAAATATATCCAGCATTTTCTTGTAAACATACAATACAGGGAGGGGGAAAAATGTTATATACTATATGGGATGTAAGTACATTAACCACTCTCGAACTTTTTTGCCAGCCCTCGCTATCGCACACGGGAGCAAACTCGTTCTCGACTTATAGTATAAATAACTATTTCATACTTTTTGGTTACTGAGGACTTAAAATAATAATTAAAAATAAAACAACATATTTTATTTAATTCTTACTTATTGTATTATTAATCACAAAATCAAAGTGTTTTTAAAAGTCTACTAAGAAGCTTTCTTTTCTCATTGGCAAATATGACGGTGAAAAACTCTTATTAATTAAATTTCTACGCTTTAGTACATAAATATAATATTTTGATACAATTTTATTGAACCTAATTTAGAAACGTATGTTTGTGCTTGATCAACTATATATCCAATACGTTCCTTTTTTATACGAACTGTGAGAGTTTATTGAAACACTGTTAAAACGAAATAAAATAAGTCTATTGAACTAGAACAACAAAATTCACATCCGACTTCTTGCAAGTCCAAAAACAGAGTCTCTCTCTCTAATATTAATACAAATTTCAAGAACCATAAAGTTCCACCCCCTGTGCCAAAATTCCTCGCTTTGATTGGTCCTATTCGTTGGCAAAAGGGGTTTTTTTCTATCTTCGTATACTTTCCCATGGTCAAAATAAAAACATTCATTACAGATAGTAAAATGGGAATTTGGAGAAAGCTTTACTAAGAAGGGTCGTTTCGGTATTTTCCTATCATAAACCCTAAATGCAATAAACAGTTTACTATCGGTAAACCCTAAAGGCAATAAACAGTTTACTATCGGTGATGGTACAAAGAAGTGTTGTAAAAATAAAAATTAACGGATAGCATACAAGAACTTTAAAACTAAATTAAACTCTAAATTCCCACAATTATGTACAGAAAACTAAGTACCTACTACAAATTGTTACATTTCTCAATAGCAATAGATAATTAGCCTAGTTTAAAAATGTAAAATAAAATAAATATGTACAGTATGTTATGCAGTAACAATGAAAAGAAATACAAATATATACAGTGTGATATGCGTAAATTTTAACTTTGGCAGACAAATGTGGGAGACGTTCAGTCGCCACACTAACTTTACAAATACCTGAACACTTGGTTCAGAGGTTTAAATTCCTCTGTATTGTTCTGAATCGATTTTACTCCGGATTATGTAGATAGCAGGCTACATTCATCAATAGTGTACAAGTATTTTAGATTTTGATGATTTATTTTCAGATCGCAGGGCTCTTTGCAACGTTTACACAATTTATAATTTCAACTTTCTCCATTATTATATGTTTTTCAAAACTTGACTAATAGGTATCGACAAAAAATCAAAAACACCCCATTTAAATATCAGCCGAATGCAACTCGCGGGGAGTGTTGCCAGAGGCTTTCAAAAAACTGTACCAAATCCAATTTAAAATTGTATCTAATTTTAAACCAAAATTTATTTTGAATTTTCATCTCGATTTTCGTGTGGTTTGATGGCAAACGACATATTGTTGATCAATTATTTTTTAGTCGGCTCTGAATGATGAAAAGTCAGCATGACAGACCCCTCGATGATTTAGTTTACGCTGGCCTAGTTATCCGTATATTATATAGTATAATTTTGGTTCTTATAAAAATATTTTTTTTTAGTCTATACTTAAAACATACTAAAATTTTATATTTATTTAAGCTTAATTTACTAAAATTTCTGGAAATCCGATCCGTTGCTATGGTAACGTTGAACAATAAAGGCATCTGATTGGCTATAAAGTACAGGTGTGAAATTTATGCATGAATTAATTTTCTCTTACAAAACATATATATTCTGTTTTAGAAGAGAATACAAATGATGTTCGTGGGTGCCGGAAGACGCAGACGTAAGGCGGAGTTTAAAGCAAAATATTTACAAAAAAGTAGCAAAAGTAATTATTGTTTACATCGATTAAGACCGGATATTGCCATGCTGAAAACCAACTGTTATCAATAACGCACTAAACAAACAAAACTTTAAGATCTCACCATAAGTTAAACAATATTAAAAGGACAGATTAGAGATATTTTTAGTTAGTATAACATTTACAAAATCAATGAACGGTAGTTGGGGACAAATTGTAGTTAATTTGTGCGATAAGGATGACCCGTTTTAGCATGAAAAAGTTCCTCATACGTTTCGTTTTATTTGTGTCACTATTTCAAAGTTATCTGGGGTAAGGTTACAATTTTTTATTTGTATATATGTAGGCAGTGGCGGATCTGAAGATCTGGGGGCCTGAAGTTTAATAAACTTTTGGGGCCCCGAGGGGCATCTTACTGAGCGTAAAACATACGGCAATTTCGACAACGGCTAGAGACAAAAATATGGAATTTGGTGTGTGGATAGGGTTGAATATTGTGAACATTTGTAACATAAAAAAAATTGAATATTTTCCGCGACTTCGTTATTTTAAATGGAACACCCTATATATTTTATAGCCACTTAAAAATGTGCCATAATTCCCACGTATTTGTATTTTATGAAAAAACGGAGTAGGCCAGAATAAAAACAATCACGCTTATTTGCTCTTTTTTCAAGCCTTCATCCAACAAAATGTCAAAAAAAAAATGTTCCGAGTTTTAAAAAAATGTGTTTTTCGCAAATCGATTTTTCAAGTTTTGATCAGACCCTGTACCATAACGGGTCAACTGACTGGAACAAAACCTGCACTACCCAATCCTACCTTTTTATCCTTTATCCACATATGACAAATTCAACTTCCATAGACCGTTGCAAACTCGAAAATTTGATACCCTATTTTCATGTTGTTATTGATCATCTAAAGGGAAAATCAGTATTACAGTAATACTACCGGCAGTTGGCCATGGACTCAAAATAATCTAGTGCTCAAAGGTATCCGCTTTTAAGTCATTTAAATTTTAAAAAAGAAACGAATATGATAGGGTGAAAACAAATGAACTGTATTACACCTAGAGATGATTAATATTAACTAATAATAAAAGAAATAGAAAAAAGAGTGTACTTGATCATAATTAAGATTTTCAAAAACGCGACCTTCTTGTTCAATACAGGTCTCACATTTTTCAACAATCTTCTGTAATACATTTTCTTTTTGAGTTATACTGATATTATATTAATAGCACTAATAATTCGATTTCTTAAAATGTCCAAATTTTCAGGTTGAGTTAAATAGACTTTTTCTTTGATATGATCGCAGAAGAAAAAAAGAAGTGTCAAATCAGGCAAACGTGCTGGTCACCTTAGAGGTCTATTAGTTCCTATCCATAGGTCCCCAAACCTGTCATTTAAAAAATTTACACAAATTCGAGCATTATGGACCGGTGCAACATCTTGTTGAAAGTAGATGTTGGGAATTTCTGCAAGAGGTAAATTGTCCAAAAAATCGGCAACTGTTGTTTCTAGAAAGTTCAAATAAGTTTGTGCTGTAAGGGGCTCATTAAAAAATATTGGGCCTACAATTCTCGTTCCTAAAACACCTAGCCACACATTAACACTAAAGTGTTGGTGGATTTGGTATTTGTAGGACTTGTACTAATATTAAAAATGTTCCTTGCACTTTCTCTGTTAACTCCAACTTCACTTTCAATTTGGCGAGTAGAAATACTTGGATCACTAATAATGAACTTTCCCTCATTTTCATTTTGGAGAACCGTTTTCAAATGTTGTACTAGCCACGGGAAATAGGCATAGCAGGGTTGGTTTCTGTCGGGGTATCGTATCTGCGTAGAGTGTTTGAGCCTACCTTTTGTTTTGCAAGCATATCTATATGTTCCGCTCTCGTAAAACTTGCCATTTTAAAGAGATTACAAAGAACTTTAGTCTAAACCAATGGAGACCCGAAATAAAGCACGAGAATTTACAAAAAGTACAACAATCTGCCAAGCCCACAAGTGATAAAACTTACTTGTCAAAATTCAATTGTTTTTAAAAACCATAGCAACCTCTGTCAAATCTAATATGATTATTTTAATTTTAGCAAGCTTTATTTATAGGCAGTTAACTTAACTTTCATAAACAACTGCAAAATTGAAAATTAGGTACTTTATTTTTATGATGTTAATATTTATCCAAAGCGAAAAACAGCCAGTTGACCCCTTATGGTACAGGGTCTGATCAAAACTTGAAAAATCCATTTGCGAAACTCGGAACATTTTTTCTTTTTTGACATTTTGTTGGATGAAGGCTTGAATAAAGAGCAAATAACCGTGATTGTTTTTATTCTGGCCTACTCCGTTTTTCCATAAAACACAGTTAAGTGGGAATTACCTCACATTTTTAAGTGGCTTTATTTGGAAAACTATAGATTTTAGACATAGGTTATGTTATACAAAAATAGTTTAGAATTGTCAAAAGAGTTCAAAAACATAAAATATACAGGTTGTTCCATTTAAAATAACGAAGTCGCGGTCATTTCCGGGGAAACCTGAAACGATATTCAATTGTTTTTATGTTATAATTGTTGACAATATTGAACACTATCAACACACTAAATTTCATATTTTTATCTCTAGCCGTTTTCAAATGGCGCCCTGGGTAGTAGTTTCTTTGTCACCCATATATATATATATATATATATATATATATATATATATATATATATATATTGTGTTTTCGTTCCGGGTGTACATCCGTTCACTATTTTTGATCAGTTTTGCTACGTTTCCGGCATTTTCAAGCTTTCTTTCTCGCGTCCGAATAGGCTCTATTCGGACGCGAGAAAGAAAGTGAAAATGCCAAATGTAGTAGTTTCTTTGTCACCCAGTATATATATATATATATATATATATATATATATATATATATATATATATATATATATATATATATATATATATATATATATATATATATATATATATATATATATATATGTTGATTTTTACTCCTTCACGGATGGAAAAATACAATGTGTTTTCATTCCGGGTGTACAGGGTGTTCCAGCGAGGACTGAACAGGGACCTATTTTCGACCTTCCTTGTATTTTGGAAAAATTCAAAATAGCCATTCGATGTATTTTTTCTTGTAGAATCCAAAAATGTCAACGAAAAAATATTTGAACCAGAAACAAAAGAGTTACGCTATGCATCAGGTGTTTTTTAAATGGAATGTATCGTTTTTTATACGATTATTGGAAAGAGTGATTTTTTTTATGTCCGTTCTGATTAAAAGATTTGATTTTGCGATAGCTGTTTATATTACATTTTAATGTTTTACAAACTAAAATTTTAGCTTCACCTGTTTAAAATATACGATAGGTTGGTATAGGTGATTAAGGTAAAATGACGTTTGAATGCTTTGTGAATAAAAATTGACATTATTTTAATTATTGTCGAAGTCTTCACCTAAAAAATATATATTTGACTCTGATCGAAATGAAATACTCTTTGGACGAGAGACTACAGATTGTTATGCTATTTTACAAGTGCCAAGAAAATGCAAGAGAAGCAAGAAGAAGATTTATTGCAAATTTTCATAGAAATATATCCATCAATACAATTCTAAAGATAAAAAACCTATTTGAGGAAAATAAAACTTTACATGATAGAAAAAGAAATATACAAAGAAGAAGAAATCGAGACCAGGCCATTATAAATTATTTTCAAGTTAATCCAACCAAATCGATTTCGGATGCAGTTCGGGAAGTTCAGTACGGTGGCGGTGTAAGGCGCAGAAGAGTTACCCGAGGGACTGTTCACAGGACTCTGAAAATTCATAAATTTAGGCCTTTTCGTATCCTTCCACTTCAGCACCTAACACCGGCACAAAAAGAACTTCGCTTCCAATTTGTTTCTCAAATGGTAATTCGGCAAGAAAACGAAGACCCTGATTTATTCAAAAATATTGTGTGGACCGACGAAGCTACTTTCACAACATCGGGAGTATTCAACAGACATAATAGTCACCACTGGGCCGTTGAAAATCCAAAAAAGTTCCAGACTATTAAATTTCAAGGGAGGAATTCTATTCATGTTTGGTGTGGGTTAAAAAACAATAAAATTTTGGGACCAATATTTTTTAACGGGACTTTAAATGGGCACAGATATTATGAGTTTTTAGAAAACGAAATTGAATTTTTTGGAAGACTTACCATTGGCAGAATATCAGAATTTAATTTGGCAACATGATGGAGCGCCTCCTCATGCCGTGCATGATGTGGTTCAATTTTTAAATCGGCGCCATAACGAATGGATAGGGCGAAATGGAACATATGCTTGGCCGCCCAATAGCCCCGACCTCTCAGTTTTGGATACATTTCTTTGGGGCCATTTGAAGAACGTCGTATACAGACAACGAAACGAAAATATTCAAGAGATCATGGGAAAAATTGTCGATGAAATAAACCGCCTTAACCAGGAAAATCATATTGTAACAGCAAGTTTAGAAAGGCTACAAAGGGGTTATCGATGTTGTTTCGAGAAAAATGGCGGTCACATTGAAAACTTATGTTATTAGTAGTTTTATTTTATTATTTAATAATTATTTTTTATTGAATTTCTTTTTCTATCATGTAAAGTTTTATTTTCCTCAAATAGGTTTTTTATCCTTAGAATTGTATTGATGGATATATTCCTATGAAAATTTGCAATAAATCTTCTTCTTGCTTCTCTTGCATTTTCTTGGCACTTGTAAAATAGCATAACAATCTGTAGTCTCTCCTCCAAAGAGTATTTCATTTCGATCAGAGTCAAATATATATTTTTTAGGTGAAGACTTCGACAATAATTAAAATAATGTCAATTTTTATTGACAAAGCATTCATACGTCATTTTACCTTGATCACCTATACCAACCTATCGTATATTTTAAACAGGTGAAGCTAAAATTTTAGTTTGTAAAACATTAAAATGTAATATAAACAGCTATCGCAAAATCAAATCTTTTAATCAGAACGGACATAAAAAAAATCACTCTTTCCAAAAATCGTATAAAAAACGATACATTCCATTTAAAAAACACCTGATGCATAGCGTAACTCTTTTGTTTCTGATTCAAATATTTTTTCGATGACATTTTTGGATTCTACAAGAAAAAATACATCGATTGGCTATTTTGAATTTTTCCAAAATACAAGGAAGGTCGAAAATAGGTCCCTGTTCAGTCCTCGCTGGAACACCCTGTACATCCGTTCACTACTGTCGTTCTGAAAAGAACAGTTTTGCTGACGGTTCGCCAAAATCACATTTGGCATTTTCGAAGCTTTCTTTCTCGCGTCCGAATAGAGACTCTCTCTCTCTCTCTCTCTCTATATATATATATATATATATATATATATATATATATATATATATATATATATATATATATATATATATATATATATATATATATATATATATATATATATATATATATATATATATATATATATATATATAGTTTTTTGTACTTTTAATAACCTATATTGGTTTACTGGAAAAAAACGTTATATCATGTTAATTTTAGTGTGCTGACAGATGATTTTCATAGTTCGGATACGTCAGAATGGAGGATAATTAGTGACTCCCTTTATCATAACGGAGAATCGATGTCATCGTTTGTGACAAGATCTTTCAAGGAGGGTCAAAATGCAGTTCTGTTCACTCTTCTAGTCCCATGTGAAAACAATGCGTCTTTTGCCGGTAAATATATCAAAATTTTAAACAGTCGGTATCCAACAAATTGCTTATACAGGGTTGGGGATGTGTGACATTAAAATTTACCTGTCGCCTGTCTATAGGTAAAAACTAGTTTAAAATTGAGTTATCGATATTTAAGGCGGCCTTGGGAGACCAGTAAACATCGAAGAGCAAAAAAAAAGATCTTCATGTTTGTTAATATCTAATTCATATAAAAACTATGGACGTTATCGGCTACCTATTGATATTATGGGATACTTATTATCGGTACTTATCACTAACTTTTATACATTTGAGGGTACCTATGTTGTTAAAAAAATCTAATTTTTCACATTTTTATTCGAAAACAAAGAATTTCAAATTTGGTTTTTTGTGTAGAACTGTTTTCTTACTTACTGTTTTATATACACATACTTTCTAATATCTTATACCCCACCCAGCACCCCATTTCACTCCACGAGTCCCGAAAACTTCTCAAGTTTTTTATTAATTAACGAAACCATTTTTTTTTAAATGGCAAGTAGATTTGTAGATTCTGTAGTCTGGTACGATTTAATATATCTCGATTTTTGACCTTTTTGAATTTTATTACGAAGATTACCTCAAATTTAGTACATTTAAGCAAAAAAACGTGGAAGCATCGCAATTTTTCACAAAATAATACAAATTAGAATTTATTGCTAAGGCTCACTACTGTTTAGGCTCAGTTTCACCTTAAGTAGGCAACCAGTTTTCCAGAAATTAATAATTAATTAACAAAAGTGCGGATTACGTTAGGTTAGGATCGGTTAAATTTGCTGTAAAGAAAACGCGCGATAGCGTGCCAACAAAATTCGGCGGCTACATTAAAACAATTTTTTTTTAACAAAACCTATACTGTTAGGTGGATATATAA
Source organism: Kuschelorhynchus macadamiae (assembly GCA_030620095.1). Classification (NCBI taxonomy): domain Eukaryota; kingdom Metazoa; phylum Arthropoda; class Insecta; order Coleoptera; family Curculionidae; genus Kuschelorhynchus; species Kuschelorhynchus macadamiae. The sequence goes on along the minus strand of JAUTXW010004848.1, from coordinate 21,226 downwards.
GAAGTTCAGGTAAGTTTGACAACAGTGCATATAATTATGGTTCTGTATTCAGTCAAAAACTTCAGAATTGACAGTTTTCGCATTGGATGTGGAAAAGTTGAAAAAGTTTGTTGGTTATCTATGGAAAGTTTTGTAATTTTTTTAATAAAAAAAATGATTCATCCACGCTTTTTTGCTTAAATACAGTATATTTAAAGTGCGCTTCTTAACAAAACCAAAAAAAGGTAAAAAAGTATTAAATCGTACCAGACCCGTTTCTGTTAACATTCTAATAAGTGAAAATATTTTCTCAAAAATCGATAATCTAACAAAACACCGAAAAATACACTAAGAAAAATAAAGTTTGACGTGTCTGTAGAAGTAAGGAGTTAGTTGAGTGGACGGTGAAAGATGTAACTGAATCTCAAAAAACGGAGCCTTTTTTCTGGATATCTAACATGCAAAAACTTATAATGATAATACTTACCTGTAGAAATATAATTCCCAGGCTTCTTCAGGATTTTCATTACTCTGTATAAAACTTACAAGCATTTCATATTTTTCATATGCTGCAATTATTCGAAGAAATTGATAAATATCAATTAAATAAAAATATCAAATGAACTTTTATAAACTGCTTTATAAACCAAAAGTCGATATAGACAAATATTTGTCACTTATGGTTTCGGTAAACTATGTTGACACTTAACTCTCGTTTATTTTTGTTTTTATTCACCATTCTAAATTTCAAATTCTAAATGAGTGGAAGACTCTCACCAGCACTCAAAAATTACTTTGAAATGTGATTATTATACAATGTAAAGGTAATTTTGATTTCAAACATCTTTCCTTGTATTTAATATGATATGCGGCGTTGCCATATTCATAATTAAAGAAATACCCATAAGTGATGATACACGTAAAATTAAATTTTTTTATAACAAAACTTATAATTAATAAAAGTGCAGATTAGCATTTATTTGCGTGTTTATGAGAAAAAGTGCATACTATTATACAGGGTGTTTCTTAATTGAGTGTCAATATTTAAGGAGGTGATTTTTGGGTCCATTTTAAGAAGAAAACTTCATATAAACATATGTCCTAAACGGTGTAAATTTTGAGATACAGAGTGTTAAACTTTCAATAATTTCATAATTTTTCGATAATATCTCGAATACCACTCTAGATATTGGTATGAAATTTGGTATGGAGGTACTATGCATCTAGTGGAATTTTTTGATGTAGAACATTTTTTTTAATTTCCACCAGTGGTGTCCGTACGGAATCCGACCTGCATATTTTCCCAGACATTGATGGTACGCCACTGATTTTTTTTAAATAAAAATCATTTTTGAAATTCCCTTCTCTGTACAGTTTTAACAATATCGCTAATATGAAAACACCAATCGCCATGGCATGCAAGGAAGTTTTTTTTTGACTGAAATTCAAGAAATCAAATTTGCTTATGAATAACTAATACCCAAAGATTTCAAAATCATTATTTGAGCTTATAATTTTTTAGCACGAAACTATAAAATACTATTAGTTCATCAGTAAAGAAAGATTACTAATAATAATTATTATTGTAGTAGGCTTTGGCTGTCAGAATTAATACTTCTCTTGTAACTTAATTAGACAGTTCAGCTTTCAGATTCAGTCGGGTTTAATTAATTTTGTGTTCTAAATATCTGATATATCTGAGAAAAGAAATGGTTGAGTTTACTAATGAAGAGTTGGCAGACATGCATTACATGTATGGTTTGGCTGATGGCAGTTCACCGGAAGCTGGGCGATTATATCAAGAGCGCTTTCCTGGTAGAGTCATACCAGATAGGCGAATATTTGCAAATGTGCATAGAAGGTTGACTGAAACAGGTACATTCAAGCCAAATAATCAATTAAAAGGGGCCCATCTGACTGTAAGAACTCCAGAAATTGAACAGGCAGTATTAAATTCCATAGATGAAAATCCTGAACTGAGTACTAGGAAAATTGGAATTAACCTAAATATTTCGCACATCCTAGTTTGGAGACTTCTACATGATTTTTTTGTACCCGTATCACATTCAACGAGTGCAAGCCTTACTTCCACGAGATCTTCCTTTCCGAGTTAATTTTTGTGAATGGTTTCTGGAAAAAATTGCGCGTAATCCCTTATTTGATCGCGAAATAATGTTCACAGATGAAGCAAACTTCTCCAGGAACGCTATCAGAAACTTCCACAATAATTATATCTGTGCCGACGAGAACCCCCATGTCATTGTAGAACGTCATCATCAAGAGCAATTCTCTGTAAATGTTTGGGCTGGCATTATCGAAAATCACCTAATTGGACCTTTTTTCCTCCCAGAAAGACGCCATAATTATCGCCGGTGTCTTGAGAACGATTTGCCGATATTGTTAGAAAATATACCAATTCTGATTAGAAACAGAATGTGGTTCATGCACGATGGCGCGCTCGCTCACTTTAGTATTGAAGCCAGAGAATATATGAACCGCACATTTAACAACAGATGGGTAGGTCGTGGCGGACCCCAACCATGGCCCCCTAGGTCCCCAGATCTAAATAGTTTGGATTTTTTTCTATGGGGACATCTTAAATCTTTAGTTTACCGCACCCCAGTAAACATTGTAGAGGAGATGAAGGATCGTATAAGAGATTCTTGCGATATTATCAGAAACACCGAGGATATCCTTCAACGAGTTCGCGACAACATGAGGAAAAGGGCTGAAGCGTGTATTCTCCAAGGTGGTGGGCATTTTCAACAGCTTATCTAATTTTTTTCTTCTATTTTGTTTCACAAAGTGTGCTGTCAATTTGTTAAAACCTAATTATTTTTGTTGAAATTATTAATTATGTACCTAGTTGTATTAGTATAGTTTTGTAAATAACTTGTTATTGTTGAAGAATGTCATATTATTTTAATAAAATTTATAAAAACTATTTAGGAAGGAACCGACTTCTAAAAAACATTGACATGGTGGCCCTAGATTTGTGGCTGAAGACTACATACTATTATCTACAAATATCTCTCACTAAGATAAAGCGATTTCTGATTTTAATAAGAATGGACATAGTAATTACTTTCACGCCACTGATTTTTCTAAAATAAAGCATTTTTATTGATTCATTTGTTTGTTTTTTAAAACTTTTAGTATTTATTTTCGACAAGATTTGATTTCTCGAGTTTAATACAATAATATTCCTCTGCATCCATGGTGATATCCGTCTTATGACCAGGATTGTTTGGACCATGCAGAGAAACGGTTTTTATTTTTTAAAACGAAAACCGTGCGTCCAACACAAAATTACCAAGGGATCACACTTGCTCAAAAATGAATGGGAACTTCAAAAATAATTTTTATTTAAAAGAAAATCAGTGGCGTACCATCAATGTCTGGGAAAATATGCAGGTCGGATTCCGTACGGACGCCACTGGTGGAAATTAGAAAAATGTTCTACATCAAAAAATTCCACTAGATGCATAGTACCTCTATACCAAATTTCATTACAATATCTAGAGTGGTATTCGAATATTATCGAAAAATTATGAAATTATTGAAAGTTTAACACCCTGTATCTCAAAATTTACACCGTTTAAGACATATGTTTATATGAAGTTTTCTTCTTAAAATGGACCCAAAAATCACCTCCTTAAATATTGACGCTCAATTAAGAAACACCCTGTATATGTTTGAAAAATTTTTAAAGACAAATTTTATAGTCTATAAATATACAGGGTGTTCCATTTAAAAAAATAAAGTAGGGTCCGATAACTTTTTGACCTGATCATGTATACTAATTCCGAAGTCGGAATTGAGTTCTACGAAAAAAGTTATGTAAGAAACAGTAGTTGAAATACGGGGGGTGTTTGAAAATGCAACATGTTCAATTTAGCCCTGTAAAAGGACTATAATAATTTTGTTAATGGCATCTTTAGTTTTACGAAAAAGTAGCACACTGTCGCGAAAACTGCAACTTTCTATCTATAAAAATAGCGGAGATACCCCGCAAAAGTACCCAAACTGTAGTACCGTTGAACATACTGTCGACGAAACAAATCGATTATTTAACATTGTAACTTATACTAATGTAAGTATTCATCTAAATATAAATAAATTCAAATTTGTTCTATTTTTTAATTATGTGTTGCTAAGATACATAAGTCCCAAAAGTACAAAAAATGTTTTAAAGAACATGAACGGTTTTAATATGTTTATCGTTATCGTTTATCGTTAGATTTTCTAACCTAAATGACCATTAAAAATGTGAAAAAGTCCATGTTTTTAAACATATTCTTCTAAATTGCTTCAGAGCGGCAAAAGATATCAAAACAAAAACCAAGAGATATAAAATTTGTAAAATAAAGCAGGAAATCCGATAGTATTCCACATATACATTAATTCAAAATATTATCTTAGGGATTGTGAAACATGTTTCATTGGATATCAGTAAAAATTCTCATGTTGCCATGATGATTAGAGGCCAAGGTGACTACAGGGGATACGAATTTATATTACGTCATAATGGTGATTACGGAGATAGGATACCATCATACGTCACTTATTTTAAGGTGAGACTTTTTTCATTTTATTTCGATTTCCAGAACAGGAGTTACGGATAAAAGATATAGACGTTCGTTGTTGTACAATAAAGTTTTATTTTATATTTTTATACAAGGTTTCCCAAAAGAACCGGAACGGTCAAATATCTCGGTAACAGATTAACGTAACGTTATGAAATTTTGAATTGGGAGCTTATCACTGGTGCCAGACCCAAAAATAATATTTACAGCGTTGCCGGTTTTATAATTTTTCCGATAGAGCTCTTAACTTTATTTTTTTAAACGCATTACTATGATTGTTATTCACTTATAATGTTGACCAAAGCAAAGTGTTTTCAATCCTAGGATATCAAATTTTTCGTCTGATAATTTTAAAAGATATGGCAAGTCCGCATTTTCCTTCAAAAGAACCGGAACGGTCAAATATCTCGATAACCGATTAACATATAAAATTTGCCATAGGCAGGTTATCAATAGTGCCGGATCTAAAAATAATATATTTTAAAATTTCCAGACGAAAAATTTGATATTCTAGAATTAAAAACACTTTAGTTTGCTGAACATTATAAGCGAAAAACAATCATAGTATTGCATTTAAAAAATTGAAGTTAAGGGCTCTGTCGGAAAAACTATAAAACCGGCAACGATGTAAATATTATTTTTAGGTCTGGCACAATTGATAACCTCCCAATTCCAAATTTCATAACGTTACGTTAATCTATTGCCGAGATATTTGACCGTTCCGGTTCTTTTCCTTGGGCTACAATTAACTTCATAATTTTAAACAGAACTCCCTGTATATTTTTATATATTTAAATTCCACAGTGAATTTCAATTACATTTCATGTTACATGTCCTATACCCAATTTTTTTGATAAAATTATGTAAAATATAAAAAACAAAACTATTTTTCACAAATACTTCCAATATAGTGGAAGTATATATTTATTGTAATTTTCTATAGTCTGTTCAGAAATGTATAGAATAATAAAATAGGGAATTCTATTCAGTTTGGTTGAATTTCGTGCTCGTCCATAGGCGTAGGTAAACTTTATAGAAATAATAATAAATCCCTGTCTTATTGTCCTGTCCTTTTGCATACCTAATGAGGTTTTATTACTCAAAGTGTACATAACAGGCTAGTACCTAATGGAGGCAGGTAATAAAATATAGTTTATAAATACTTCTTAATTGTGTTTTAAACATGTTAGTATTTGCAGTTACGTCATACTGTTAAGAATATTAATAAAATCGTGGCATTCAAACAAACAAACAAAAGTATGCTTTATTGCCGCAGAAAAATTTTACAATTTTATGGACAAAGCAAAATATACCTAAAATAAGACATATCAAAACATTAATCGAAAAGAATTTCGATAGGTCAATGCTTTTTAAAAATGTAAATTATCAATTTACCAAATCGTAAAACACACGTTAGAATATGACATAACATTGCCGCAAAACAGTTAATGAATCCTAGTAACCTTATAAAAGTAAACAAACACACATGTACGAGGTGAATAATTTCGATGACATTGAAATCAAAATTGCAACTATGCGACCTTAAACTCTATGTTATTATAGTTATACAAATAATTGTGATTTTAAACAGAAGGTATAATAAACTAGTGTAGAATGTAGTATACAAAAAAGAATTAAAATTTATTTTTATTCCAATACCTAACAAAAATAATTAAGTTTTAAGTGAATGTTCGACAGTTATTTTCTCTATATGATGATTTTCAAAATTCCATGCTACGAGTTAGGACATGACTCACAAAAGATTTAAGTAAACAAGCGAATTTAGTGACAATTTAAAGAGACCTACTCGCTGTAAAAATCATTAACGCTGTAAAATGGTCTCTCAATGAGGTATGCTTTGGTGTTTTTTCGAAATTGTGCAAGCATAGGGATAGATTTTAAATGTACTGGCAGATTGTTGTAAAGTTTTATGGCGTTGTAAATAATTGATTTTTTTATTAATTCTGAGGAAGGAATGGGAAGATATATATCATGCCTAGAGTTTCTGGTAGGGTATACATGTTGTGGCCTTTTTGGGAGGGTGTTTATATGTTTTCTCAGCAAACATACCGTTTCCAAAATAAATAATGCAGGAAGTGTTAATATTTCATGTTTTTTGAAATAGTATTGGCAGTAAGCTCTATTATTTAGACCAAACAAATAACGAATGGCTCTCTTTTGAAGCATAAAAATACTACGAAATTGCTCGGTGGTACAGCAGCCCCAAAAGGGAAAGCCATAGCGGAGGTGGGATTCAAATAAAGAGAAATAAGTAAGTCTGGCAGAAGGAACGTCTAGTTCTTTTGAAACTGATCGAATGGCGAAGCAGGCAGTAGAAAGTTTTTTAGTTAAAGGTATCAATATGATTAGACCATTTTAGGTTGTTTTTTATATTTAACCCAGGAATTTAACCGACTCTACGTATTCACCCCAACGAAAAGATGTTCTAATAATTCTCCAATATCAGTGAGTGAAAAAGTTATTATTTTAAATCTACAAGATTGCATAAAACACGATTGCCCTAGTTTTGCTGTATTACTTTTCTATTTGCAAACAAAAATTACCTTACCCTGTTCTGTTGGTTGCTATTTAATAACGGAGTATTAATATTTTTAGGCCCCAGAATATAATTTCGGGAAAACCATATTACCCATTGATGGTTTTAAGGCTTATCGGCAGGGTCAGTTTATCTCAGATTATATACCGATCAACAAGAAAAATATAACTTCAATTGGAATACTGGCATATGGGGGATCACACAGACAAGACAAGCAAAGGGGCGTTGCCGCTTTGGAAATCGAATGGATTAGGATAGAATAATTTTATTAGGATAGATTTACCCCCGTATTCACTCTTCGTTGGCCAGTTTCTTTTTTCGCTTATGTCATTTTGTAATTCTGACATTTAGAAAAATTATTTTTCCAAATGTGAAAAATGTCATCTTAAACCTATAACTGTCAAATTAGACCTGGTCAAAATTTAAACCTCTTTAGTGAATACGGGTGTTATTGTTTTTAAAATAAATGGTGTTAAAAAAATACGCTGCCAAACTTTACCGGACGATTCTTTGTATGATTTAGAGACAAAAAGGTCATATAAACATAGGTCCGAAAATGAATAGGTTTCAAGATACAGAGTGTTTAAAATTGTAGGAAAAAATTTGTTTTTCTGTCGTAAGTTTTGTATCACTCTAGATATTCTTATCAAATTTGGGGTACTTCTTTTAAAAAGTTTTATTTTTAATTTCTACCAGTGGCGTCCGTACGAACTGAATATTTTTTTAGAAAAACATAGTATGACACTGCTTTTGCTGAAAACAAAAATTATTTTTGAAATACCCATTTAATTTGGAGCAAATTTGGTTCCTAGACTTACTTTCGTACAACACACGGTTTTCGCGTAAAAAAACATTTTCGTGCATCTACTGTAATCCTAATGCAATTTTGCAATGGTAATTTTATGTAAAATCCGCTTCTGTTTATTTTTTATGAAACATACTTATTCGAAAGTTGGCACATGTAATGCTGTAACTAGTACCCATAAAAAGATATAATTATAACTTAGAATAATCTACTGAGTGATTTTTTTGTCCCCAGCTTTTACTATACCCAATGATGGTATAGTAATACAAAATGTATTACTATATCATCATTTCTAAATGTACTACTTTCTATTTGAATTAACAATTTAATAGGAAAATGTAACAAGCAAACTGCAATTTAATCCACTAGTCAAAAAAAAACCTAAATTGGCAAGGTGGCTTAGTTCATTTGTATGTTGTCAAAACTTTTGGTTAAGGTGCATAAATAAATAAATAAAATAAATAATAAATATTATAAAAAAATTTTTGAAAAGGTAAAAAAAGACTAATTTAATAGTCTATAAATATACAGGGTGTTCAAAAAAATAAAGTTCCGATAACTTTTTGACCTGTATATAAAAGGCGGGATTGAGTTCTGCGGGAAAAGTTATATAAGAAACAGTTTTCACATTTTCGATAAGTTATCTGATAGTGGAGATACGAGGGATGCTTGAAAATGAACATTTTCAATTTAGCACTATATCTTAAAAACTAAAAGGGTTATCAAATACGCAAAATAGCACACCAAAGACCCTGTACATGTCTGCCATTACACGTTTTGTGACTGAACCATGTTCACCAAAAAAAAATTAAATAAACTTTTAAAAACCACACAAGTGCACCTTAATCAAAGGTTTTAACAACCGTTGTTATTGTTATAAACAAAAAGGATCGCTCAATAGATTATTCCAAATTATAATTATTTCTTTTTATGGGTACTAGTCACAGCATTACACGTGCCAACTTTCGAATAAGTATGTTTCATAAAAAAAAAACAGAAGCGGATTTTACATAAAATTACCATTAGAATTTTGCTTTTTTTACACGAAAACCGTGCGTCGTCTAAGTCTAGGAGGCAAATTTGCTCCAAATTAAATGGAGATTTCAAAAATCCTTTTTGTTTTCAGAAAAAGCAGTGGCGTACCTTTTTTTACAAAATTTCAGTCCAAACTTCGTAGGGACGCTACTGGTAGAAATTTAAAAAAAACTTTTGCGTCAAAAAGTGCCCTTTAATGGATAAAAGATGTGCACCAAATTTATGATATAAAAACAATTTTTTTTTGTAGAATTTTGACACCCTGTATCTTGAAGACTATTCATTTTCGAACCTATATTTATATGAACTTTGTGTCTTAAAAATCATGCAAAGAATCGTCCCTAAAAGTTTGGCAGCGTTACTTTTTTAACACTGTATGTAGCACCCGTAGACCCATTCCAGCCTGACGGCCTACTATACCTACAATGTAATTATGTTCTGCTACATATGCATATAAGTGGGTAATGGCCAGTTAGGTCATCACCTACTACATGATTTCTTTATTTTCTAATGCGCTTTTACTTTAAATAACTTTATATCCACACCCTATATTCCCTTACCGTGAATACGGCCTTTCTGCCCTCGTACATATTAAGATCACAGCTCACTTGGGTCTTTCTATTATTAATCTACACTTCTTATTCAGCTAAAACGCACTTGCTGATTTAATTACATCTGTTTCATTAAGTAATATATATATATATATATATATATATATATATATATATATATATATATATATATATATATATATATATATATATAAATATATATATATATATATATATATATATATATATATATATATATATATATATATATATATATATTATATGTATATACAGGGTGTATCAAATTAAGTGCGCACTATTGCTAACTTCTTTATGTTATAAAGTTTTTAAAATAAAATATTGCTTGACAGGCTTTTCAAAATAGATGTATAACAACAAATGGTCCGATTTGTTGGCCAGCAAGATCTCCTGACATAACTCCATTAGACTTTTACTTTTGGGGTTATGTCAAAGGAGAGGCATATAAAACGAGATATTTGACTTTAGACGAACTTTACTTAATATTAGGCGCATTGTAACAGCTGTCGATGGTAGAACACTTTTGAAGATAATAAAAGCTGTGTTAATGTCGATATATTTGCCCACTTGCTATAAATTTAAATTGTTCTTATTTCTAACTTAAATAAAATACTAAGTAAAAAAACGAAAAATAAAATTTTATTTAAAAATACATAGCCTCCTTTATCTAAAAGCGAAATATAAGAATAACTAGGTTATCCTTAACTTTAGGCCAGTAATGCAACATTTTTGTTCAGCAGAAGATTTGCAATCGAAACAGTAAAAATATACAGGGTGTCCCATTTAAAAAAATACTATTTTTTAAATTTAATCAGAAACGTGATGTTCAATTGTTTTTCTTTTTTACTATTTTAATCACAATGAGAAATGCTACTAGTTTGCTAATTTAACCGACTTTGTAGCTCCCATAATAAACCAGTTAGCAATAGCGCGCACTTAATTTGGTACACCTTGTATATATACATATATATATGTTGATTCTTAGTCCTTCACGGATGTGAAAATACGATGTGTTTTCATTCCGGGTGTACGGTTATATTTTGAACGAGGTCTATACGCTTTATTTCTCATGATATCAAATTTTTAATAATAAATTGACTACAACAATCCAATTGAAATTCCACACAAAAATGTATCAAATATCGTTGTTAAGTTCAATCGGTTCAACTATTCAAAATAAGTTTTCTTCTTTTCAATATAATTTTTAATAATGGACCAAAGTTTGTCAAACTAGTCTACGATCGTTTGAAAGTATTTTTTAATATTTAGGCTTGTCCTTTCTTAGTTGCTTCATTAAATATTAAAACTAGCCTAAGTCCCGAGCCCATTGTAGCTTTTAGTATGGTCAGATATCATGACAAACAAAGCGAATATAGCAAACATAATTTATGTAACGAAAATAACAACTCAGTCTGCGTGTGCCTAATATTAATACTTTAAAGGTCTATGGTATGATATTCGTGTGTTTTTTTGTGTTAATTAAGTTAATATTTAAATTTTTGTATTATTTATATGTTAAAATAAATATTCAGGATAAATTTAGTAGGAACCGGTTTTTCATGGATATTTTGTTACTTAGGTAGATCGGTACAAAGGAGCGTGGTAACGTGGAGGTATTTGGTGATTAATACCGGAAGATCGATTATAGCTTACGCTATAGATTACTCAATTAAACGGACGCCTTGAATCGGTTCATTAATACTCGCCGAAACTATATTATTTCATGAGGTAACCCCCGACTCACGAACGGGAACAAGACGCGGCGTTTCCAAATTTTCAATCACTAAATATTAGAACACATCTTTTAGTTAAAAGAGGAATATTCAATTTGGCTGTTAATCTTTGGGGTTGAAATTTGGTACAGGTTAGCTTGAAATAAAGTTTAATGTAGCAGCCATAGAAAAATATGTACATCGGGGGATAGCCGCAAATTATCTTTGACAAAAGTCTGCGGTCGCTACTCTCGGCTGCCGGCTTCCCCAACACGCTTGGCAACATTGAGGGTGAATTTCTATCGGAGGCTGAACGTTGCCGTGTCTTGTTCAATCTATTGCGTAGCTAAATTGATCTAATGTACTAGGTTTGTTAAAATCATAATACAAAGACCTGCATTCAGCTTCTTACGGTCATATTATACCAAATCTATGACAAAAAATAGACAAAAAACATGTTTATTATAAAGCATTAAAAGTTTGTCGTGTTTTAGAATTAATCAATTAACCTGAATGAAACAAATCAAGTAATTATAATCTAGTACAGAAAGATTTCTAACAGTTTAAACAATACGGTAATTCCTAAGATTCTTCCATTGTTTCTATCTACCTGGTAGCAGTAAGAGTTTTATTTACAACTGTAGAGTTGACCGGGGCACCACTCTCCCGCCTCTGGTATACTGATCTGGAATTGCAGTAACACGACCAGATATGTGACCATAGTCGCCAACAACTGAAAGTAGCAAATATAATTATTCTGAGAAAAAAACATTTACAAATTTTTAATTAAGTTATAAACTAAAATATTTTTACACTAGTAAAACTTACATTAGATAAATTATATTTTATAATTAATTTATCAAAGTCATTATAAACCAGTGGGCAGTAAAACTGATTTTAAAAGTTTGACGCAAACTCTATTTTATTTTTAAATAAAATTTTTTCAGTAATAGAAAATTTTGTAATTATATGGTTTTTGTTTTGGGTTTAATGTCTTTTTTCTACATTAAATTATATTATTTATAATATACATGGGTAGTTCTGCAGTTTTGTACATTTAACTACAGAGAAATTGTTTCTTTTTGTTTCGATATATACAGGGTGTCAGTAAATAAGTGCGACAAACTTCAAGGGGTGATTCATGCTGCATGAAAAAGTAATGACAGTTTGCTATGTCCGCAAATGATTCGTTTTCCAAGATACAGGGTGTTAAAGTTTTTGATTTATTTACACGCTATTAAGAATTTTATATTTATCATTGGCGCGCATACAGGCATAGGCGCCGACTCCACGGGTGCTCTACAGAATTTTTAGGGGTGCGGAGCACCCATACAAATCTGCCTGTTTTCAATTTTGGTAGTTAAGACTGACAAAATCACAAATACAAGCCATTATTTAAAAAGTCATACAAGTAGTATGTTCAACACTTCTCTATGCACAGCATGCCCACCTGAGTACTGAATGACAATTATTTTATTATTGACATTGGGTTTTTGCCATATGCACTATAGACCCCTATTAGTTGGGAGTTGCGCCTTGTTAGCTATTCTCTATTTTCACGCAACGTCATCTGCAGAATTTCGCCTGGAGAAATGTGAGAGAGTAAGGGAAGGAGATAGATCTGTAATGAAACGGAGTGAGAAGGATTTCTACTTCGAGATCGTTTTAAAGTCTATGTTTACTCCGTTTACTGTAGTTCGAGGTTCGAGTGAATTTTGTGTGTTTTAATTTTGTTTTTGTTATTTTTTTTCTGTTAAAATATGTGTTTCTAAATTTTAAATTGTTTGTCGTGATAGTGATACATTATGTAGTGTTAGTGGATAGCGGTTTCAAGAATCTTTCAGTTGCTTTTTATATAAAATTGATAAACATTATTTGCGGCGTAAACCAAGCTCTCAAACATAAAAATGTAGTTGCGGTTTCCTCGCAGCAGAGCCATAAACAAGAAAGTCAAGTGTGCACTGTTTGCGCGCTTTGGAGTATCTATTTAGTGCCAATTGTTTATGAAAAACGTTTTATTATTGATAAGGTAAGTGCATCTGGTCTTGTATGAGAGTGAGAGTGTCTGAGAAAAAATTTAATTGAATAAAATAAAATCCTTTCTCTACGATCTTGAAATAAAAAGCAGTTGCCACACTGATTTTAGTTAGGTAATGATGTATATTCCGGTACTATTGCCGGTGCGGTAATAAAGGATGCTAGTTACTACCGCATTCAAATTACTATTACTTCCACTCTTCCACATCCCCAAAATAATAAATGGATGGGGAAGTATAGCATCGGCAAAAAAAAATTCAATTTTTGTGCTAAATCGTCTTAAAATGATTAAAAAACGTGTAAAAAACACAAATTCGGCGAATATCAGTTTTCTGTCTGCCGGTCGGTCTGACGGTCTGTTAGTTAACGCGATACCTTCCGAAGAAGTTGCTCTATCGACTTGAAATTTGGTACATAGTAATCCATATGAGAATGGTTCGGATTAGGGTTGCCAAGTTTTCGAAATGGAAAAGCGGGAGGTTTGAAAACAAAGCTGTTCACTTACCTGAGGCAAAATTTTTGAGTGCTACAAAAAAATTTTTAAGAAACAGCCAAGGAAAACAGCCTATAACAAACTATCAATAAATTTTTATTAATTATTTATTCATTCATTTATTTATATATTTATTTATTTATTCATTTATTTATTTATTTATTTATAAGTAGGTACAGGGTTATTGATTATAAATGTCCCACCCTTTAACTTTTTTTTGTTTGGCATTTTAGGAAAAAAAAATTAAATATAAAAGTTGCTTGGAATAAAAATTTTTAAAATATTATATTTCTAAATATACAGGTGTGTCACAAATGTGCAGCAACTGCTAACTTTGTTATTTTTTATACGATACCATATTTTTTATTTCATTTTTTGATTCTACTTAATATTCTAAGCATATTTGATTTGGCATACCCTATACCTAACTTCAACTGTTTCCCAAACTATAAACAATTGAAAATTGGCACTTTTTGCACTTTGACTCATTATAGTGGCAAAACGGTTAAAGATAAAGGAAAATAAATTTCACTTTCCCGTCTTAAATTTTTAAGAGCTATGTGATGGTTGTAATTGATGGTACCAACGAAGGTACCAAATTTGGTACCAATGGTACCCACTGTATATTTATGTTATTAGATAGCTTTTAAAAGTTAAGATAGGAATGTAAAATTTATTTCTATCTTTAACCGTTTTGCCACTACTTATAATGAGTCAAAGTGCAAAAAGTGCCAATTTTCAATTGTTTGAAGTTTGGAAACAGTTCAAGTTAGGTATAGGATATGCCATATCAAATATGCTTAGAATTTTACGTAGAATCCAAAAATATGGTATTGTATTGAAAATAACAAAGTTGGCAGTTGCTGCACATTTGTGACACACCCTGTATATTTAGAAATATAATATTTTAAAAATTTAACTTATTCCAAGCAACTTTTATATTTAAATTTTTTTCCTAAAATGCCAAACAAAAAAGTTAAAGGGGGGGACATTTATAATCAATAACCCTGTACGTACAAGAATAAAAAACAATATTATGCAGTCTATAGCATCGGTATTTATTATGTATAAAACCTGATAAGTATGCAAACACAATTTCAAGACATTTTTTTTGTTCACATTTTCCAGCTGCTTTTGCATTTTTCCAGTATTTGCTTCCCATCTGCTGTTTTGAGATATTTCGCAAATTCTGTGCACGACTCGGTAAAATTATGTTTCACCATTAGCTCAGCTTCTAAAGTTTTGACACTTAGATTGTTTCTGTCCTTTCTCCATGCATGTGTCATCAAACTGAAAATTCTCTCACTCATAGCATTTGAATGAGGCACGGCAAAGGCAACTGATGCGATTTTTTCAAAATTAGCTGCAACATGATTTTGAAAAAAGCAAACCCACTGCTTATCAATAGAAATATCAGAAACATTTGCTGGTAAGTAACTTGACAAAACTCCGAGAGTTCAACATATTCTTCAAAAAGCGCGTCCTCATCAACTTCAATATGGAAATCTGAACAAATTTTGAAAAAATCTTCAAGTTTTGGTTTGTTCTTTAGGATCATAGCGCTCAGGCACTTGAATTTGTTGTCTTCATTGTAGTTGTACCTAAAACCCAAAAAAATAATTATGTCTTAGATACCTCGATAATACATTAAAAATATTCCACAGTGACTACAATATTTATGATTCAGCACAACAATAATTATTTGAATAGTAGATAGAACTGAATGTTTTGCAAAGCATATTTTGAAGGATTTCTTACCATTTTTCCAAATAGTTGATGATTCTTTCTAGGAATGCATCCGCTTCACTACTTTCACGAGGTCTTCACATTTTCGCAAAAAAGAATTTGCAATAGACCCATAGAATTGTTCTTCTCTTTTTTTAATTAATGAGAGTTTTAAACTGTTCATTATCGTAAATAATTCAATCGCCAGCGTCTCGCTTGATTCCAATTTCCCAATTATTCCATTCATCAAATGTCCGACGTGTAGTATAGTCCTGAAACATCAGAAGAAGATAAGATAAAGCAAAAATAAACCCAACGGTTTGAAAATGGTTACCTAAATATGCTTCAGCTAATTCGTCTTCCAAAAATTTCTTCAGCATTCCAGGTGGGGATTCCTGGGAAAGGAAATATGACTTAACTGGAGCAAAATGATTCAAAAATCGTTCAGTTGCAGGAATTAATGAAAGCCATCTTGTTGGTACACTTCTTAAAAGCTGCGACCATTCTTCGTCACAAAAAATGAAAATTCTTTGAGCTCAGTAACTTTCTTTGTGCTGCTACTGAATTCGTTCACGAAACATTTGATAACGAGAGACTCCACGTCATATTTTAATGCGACTTGTCCAAACTTTCCTGCATTATGGATTATATGGCAAACACAACCGACAGGAATCTTTCATTTCTCTTGCGTAGCTCAGTGAACACACTCTGTTTTTTTCCGAAATTAACAGATGCGTTATCTGCACAATATGCAATCACATTCGCAATATTTAGGCCAGCTTCGTCTAAATGGTTGATCAAACTCTAAGCAATATCTGTTGATATTTCTGAATCACTTGAATAAAAGCTTAGCAATTTTGTGTGAACCCCCAAACTCTTTATTGAAATATCTCACGATAAGAGGAAATAACTTGACATTTCCTTTATTCGAGGCATCTGTCGCAATCGAAAATGACTTGTTATTCACTAGATCTTTCAAAATTCTATTTTTTGACTCTGGCCCAAGGACTCTTGTAATAATTTGCGTGGCTTTTTGTTCTACCGCAACCATATTTTTGTGCTATTTTTGAGTCACAAAATATAGTTTTAAACAATTTTCCACCGCAGTCTGTGGATGCGTAGCTATGCGAGTGCTTCACACTGTGAAAAATGAAGCTACATTCTGCATGTATCGTTGCCAGTTCATTAACAGAATCATTTTTAAAAACATGATCGATTTTCTGAACTTTTGAAGTTGCTAAAATGTTTTTTTTATGTTTGTCAGTTTTCATATGTTTCAGATATCATTCTCTCCACCATGATTAATACTAAATAGCGAACCACAAGGTATGCATCTAGCCTGAGATAGTGATGACCCTTGTATTATATTGGGATATTTTTTACACCACTCTTTATTAAATTTAACTTCCCATTTTCTCTTCTTAACATTGACGCGCGGCCGCGGGGAATCTAATTCTTGATGGGATGTCGAAGTGCTCGGCTCTGTCATGGCTTTATGGGAAATTTCATCATCATCACAATCAATCTCATTCTGGCACTGGCCGACCCAATCAATATCATCAGATGTACTACCATCTGATGAAAACATTTTCACCTTTCACCACAAAACTATTCGCAAAAAAAAAAAAACACAGACGCTCACAAATACCTGGAACACATCACTCGGGGATAATAATAATAACGATTGCTTTCTGGGAATCCCAAATCTAAACAATCTAATATTTGATATGTCATTTGTCAATCCTGTCAGCGTACATTTCAAGCTTCAGGCGCTTTTTTGGATCCAGTTTTAAATATTAAAAATCCAAATGCAACCGGAAAAAAAAGAAAGGTACTTTTAGTACATCTAGCTGAATCTGCTTCTGCCTTCTGCAAAATGCCAAAATTGTTGGAAAGCGGGAGTTTGCGGGAGTGGGCGAGAGTTTTGTTTAAGAGCGGGAGTATAGTTTTACGGCGGAGGCATGACGAAAAATCGGGAGTCTCCCGCCTAAATCGGGAGGGTTGGCAACCCTAGTTCGGCTTGTCACCGAGCAAAATCGGTTGCGACAACGGGGGTAAACTGGGGGGTTATTGTAAATAATTATAATTTTTCATTAAAAATTAAGTAATTTGTTTTTCGATGAACTTTTGGATAGAAATATTTAAATGATAATACTTGCCTGATATTTTTGTGGAAAATAAGAGGTAAGGGCAAAAAGGGGGAGGGGGGGGTGAAAATTTTAATTTATTGGAAAAATCGAGTAATATATCGTTTTATATAATAACATTGGTTATTTTGCTACTTCCCTTTGAAATCGAGACCGAGAGTCTCGATGGGTAAATCTCGGTCTCGAACACCAAGTCTCGGCCTCGGTCTCGAAATACTTTTTTCAAGTCTCGGTCTCGAGAACCGAGACTAGTCTCGTGGTCTCGCGAACCCCTAGTTTTACTGTACTCGGGTTTATAATGACTTTGATTTATTAATTATAAAATATAATTTATCTACTACTATAAAATATTAAACCAGACAAAGAGAAAAAAGTAAAAAACAATTTAATCTTCTTGGTTATGGACTCTTACCGATTTAAATAAATTTCTGTTAACATCGAAAAATCCACAGAGGCACATATCAGTAGGGTTCATTTCTGTTGCTCTTAGAAACATATTTATCTATGAAACAATAAAACAAATTATTGATGATATGAATGATAGAATTTACGTTCTTACCTCTTGTTGAGCATCTTCGTTCATCCAAGTGAGTTCAACAAGGAGAATCTTTTTTTGAAAGAAATTTCGCACCTAAAACATGATTAATACAAATAAGAAAAAAAAACATTTTATAGACAACAATCTGTTTTATCTAAAAGTTAGTAGATATTTTTACCCTTTTTATTTTAGAGAAAATCGCAAAAACGCCCTTAAAAAACACAGGTATAAGGGGATAAAGGCAGCGAGGTTTATAAATAAATTTACATTTTTTACACTTTAAACTAAAGCATTGAGGTTTTAATAGTAATAGTAATAGTATCTCTTTTGCTATCCCGTTATCTAATTTTATTAATTTGCAAGTCTTGAGTTTAAATTTTCAAATTAGTATTTGGTAAGTACGCCTTTAATTAGGTTTATATTATCATTATCATAATAGTTAATGAAAACGAAAATATCAGGAAAGTGTTAAATATGTTCTTAACTCAAAAAAACGAAGCTGTCAATAAAATATTTTATAAAAAAAGAACCGACTTCAAAAAAATCGCAAAAAAGTAAAAAATAATATTTTATTTATATATAATATAGACATTTTGAAGTCGACGCCCAAAGCAGCCCCACCCAGCCATTACAAAATATAGTTCATGTATTTTATATTACATTGCGTATAAACCAAATATACAGGGTGTTACGGGTTTGAATACAAATTTTTTAACATTGAACAGTATGAACGATTTTAAACAAAATAACGTCTAATTTTGGAGAAGATTTCAACTAATTCCAAGACATGACAACACTGCTATTTTCTTGGACATCAATGTGACGACAATCTAATCACCTGTGTTTTGTCAACAAAGAAACATAAAAATTCTGTAGATTTGAAAACGATTCAATTATTTTATTTTGATTGTTTTTTTGGAATGTATGAACTAATTTATTAATAAATTGTGGTTTGTTAGCATAATATCGGTGTGTATAAAAAATAGTAAAAACCTGTTATTAAAACTTAGGTTATTTATTTGTATAGTTTTTAACTGCGCAATCCTAATTAAGTTTATTACTTTCCAAAAATTAATAAAGAATAGGAACACCAAGCATATTAATTTATAGCACTATAGGAATGCGGTCTTATCCTGCGGTCCAAAGGTCACCAATATTATGAATCAAATCAGAAAATACAGTGAATACCAAAATGTTGAGTGGTTCTTTTATCGAGCTATTAAATCTCGATGGGCTATTTACAAATATACAGGGAGAAAGAAAATAGTTTTTTTTTATTATATTACGCAAAATTATTAAGATAGCCACTTAATATTATTTTATATATTAAATGCCGAGGGACTAAATAAGAAAATTCGCTAAATATGTATCTGGTTAAAATTTTTTGGTTGGCAAAAACAAAAATACACAAAATGACAAGCGCCTTAATAAAGTCGGAAGGCGGTTCGAATCAGTGGAACAATCAGGATATGTTCTGTTTATACAGCCACTTATTGAAAGTGAGATTTTTTTATCAATTACCAAAAATTATGAGCTTCGCTTTACCTAAAAATCTAACCACTTATACAGTGTCATTTATTTAAATGCGGGCCACCCCTGTGCAAACGAAAACTTGTGTTTTTTTGTATTGTGATAACAAAAAAATTTTATACACTTTTGTTAAAAACACAAGATAATTAGTTATTACTTCTCTCGTGAGATTTTTTCAGATCTTTACGTTTAAGGGTCCCTAGATGCCGGAACATGTGTTTCTCAATTCCGTCTGTCTGTAGGTATGTCTGTCCGTCAGTCTGTCTGTTCGCGGCATAGCTAAAAAACTACTTATCCGATTTTTTCAAATTTCAGTCTAAAATTAAGGGCCATGCATGCCAAAATACAGGCTATATGTATGTATATATATATATATATATATATATATATATATATATATATAGCCTGTATTTTTCGTTAACCCCGAGTTTCTGGTAAAGCGATTTTACCGATTTTTATATATCAAATTTTGTCTTATAATTAATAAAAAAAATTACTTATTTTAAACACGCTTTAAAATTGGAACAAGTATTCTATAATTATTTATTTATTGCCTACAAAATTACAAATGTACTAAGAAAGTAAGCAAAAAAATGGTGTGAAATATAATAAAACATTTTTTAAATTAAAATTTACTGGCTAATATCCAGGAGCCAGTGGCAAAAGCTCTGAAAATCGGTATAAGGATTGTACAGAAACTTGTGCATGAAAAAAACATAATTTAGTTCCGAAGAAGATTAAGAAATGTACACGGAAAAATCGAAAGGCAAAAGACTTAAGTTACAATGCAAAAATGGATATTCATAATGCAATTTATGATTTATACACGTCAAAGACTAATATAATCCTTCAGAAACTTTTTAATATTATAGACTAGAGAATATCATCATCACTTAAAAAGTCCTCCTCTTTTAAGTAGTTCTCAAATGGCGCAATGATCATTGGTGCTATTTCGACATCTAGAACTCGTTCTCGATTCCACCAATCCCATATTAATTTCTCCGTATGTTCCACAGATTTCTTCCATACTCCGGCGTAATATAATTTAATCAATCTTGCCAAATAATTTGCACTTCATTAGATGTAAGACCATCGTTCACGTGTTTTTCGTAATATGATTTTGCCCCAACCCATATTAATTCTATTGCGTTAAACTGGCAATGGTATAGCGGCAGTCGTAAAACCTCATGTCCATTTTCCCGTAATATTTCATCTACGGCATATATTGTTACTTTAATAGATTTTGCCATTAAAAGAAGTTCTAGTTTCAGCATATTGGGTAAAGGATTTTGTTTTTTGTTTTATTAGCCAGTCATAAATATCACTTTTCTTCCAGGATGATGTAGGTTGTTTATTTAAGATTTCTTGAATGATAAGATGCATTGCCCAGAATGATTAAAGATGGAGTATCTAAATTTGGAATCAGTTGTTTTAACCACTTTTCAAACAGTTTACAGTTCATATTATCATGGTAGTCCATACTTTTGGATGT